>JAGFNQ010003900.1:114758-153232 GCA_024364735.1 Boesenbergia rotunda
CACCTACGGTTAAACACCTTAGGGTGTTTGGTTGTAAGGTGTTCATCCTAAACACCAAGGATCACCTTGGAAAGTTCACGGCAAAGGCTGATGAAGGGATACTAGTCGGGTATTCCCTCGTTAGCAAAGCCTATCGATCTACAACAAGAAAACTAGATTAGTTGAAGAGTCTTCTGATGTGGTTTTTGAAGAAATTCCCAAAATCAATTGACCAATCAGAAAATGTAGAAGGAGTTCAACTCGAACTTAGGAGACTAAGTTGAATGAAACTCCAAGTGTTGTTATGGTGATGAGTCTGATGACGGTGAACCTAGACAACCCATTGATCAGCCGATCCTAAGGCTGAACTTGTGTCTAGTGAACCCGTTCAAGAAGCACCACCAACACCAAGGCAAACTAGATTAGCCTCTAGTCATCCCCAAGACCAAATTGTTGGAGACATCCATCAGGGGGTTAGAACCAGATCATTCTTCCGGAATGAGGCTAATGAAGTTGCCCTAATTTCCGAAATTGAACCTAGGAAAATTGATGAAGCATTAAGTGATCTCCGATTGGATCATTGCAATGCAAGATGAACTAGGTCAATTTGAGAGAAGTCAAGTTTGGGACTTAGTCCCTAGACCCAAGAAGACCTCCATTATTGGAACCAAATGGGTCTTCAAGAATAAATTGAACCATAAGGGAGAAATCATTAGAAACAAGGCACGCTTGGTAGCCAAGGGCTACAGTCAAGTTGAAGGCCTTGATTATGATGAGACCTATGCTCCTGTGGCACGATTAGAGTTCATCCGATTGATGCTTGCATTTGCAGCTCATCGTGGTTTCAAATTATATCAAATGGACGTCAAATCGGCCTTTCTAAATGGTCTAATTAGGGAAGAGGTCTATGTCGAACAACCTCCGGGGTTTGAGAGTACCGAATTTCCAAACCACGTGTTCAAGCTCAAGAAGGCACTTTATGGCCTTAAACAAGCACCCCGAGCTTGGTATGAGCGGTTGTCGACATTCCTAATTGAGAAGGGCTTCGTTAGAGGCCAAATAGACCCTACACTATTTCTACGGAGAGATAGCGACAACATTTTTGTAGCCCAAGTATATGTCGATGACATAATTTGTGGCTCAAATAATAAGGGCTATTTGAATGAATTTATTGGACACATGGAAAATGAATTTGAGATGAGTCTAGTGGGAGAGTTGACTTTCTTCCTTGGACTTGAAATCAAGCAAACCCGAGATGGGATCCATGTGCACCAATCGAAGTATACACAAGAAATGCTTCGAAAATTCAATATGAGTGATTCAAAAGAGGTAACCACTCCCATGGCCACAAACACAAGATTAGACAATGACGAGAGTGGTAAACCCGTTGATTTGACTCAATATCGAAGCATGATAGGTAGTTTGCTATACCTCACAGCTAGTCGACCGGATATCCTATTTGCTGTGGGTATGTGCGCTAGGTATCAAGTTTGTGCCAAGGAATCTCATTTAATCGCTGTTAAGCAAATTTTGAGATATCTCAAGGGCACAATTGGTGTCAGTCTATGGTACCCCCGTACCGAATCTTTTGATTTAATTGGCTATACGGATTCCGACTACGCTGGATGTAAGTTGGACTGGAAAAGCACAAGTGGAGGTTACCAATTCTTAGGCTCGTCCTTGGTAAGTTGGTCAAGTCGAAAGCAACATTGTGTTGCTCTCTCCACGACCGAGGCAGAATATATCGCCATGGGAGAGAGTGTATCACAATTGTTGTGGATGATACATACTTTAGAGGACTACGGATTGAGTTACAAGGGTGTGCAAGTGTTATGTGATAACATAAGCACAATTAACTTAACCAAAAATCCAGTCCATCATTCTAGGACCAAACACATTGAAGTAAGACACCACTTCATTAGGGATCATGTAGCTAGGGGAGATATTATACTCTCACATGTATAGTCCAAGTCAAACCTAGCTGACATCTTCACTAAACCACTCCCCGAAAATGAGTTTAGTTTCCTAAGACGGGAATTGGGAATGTGTCGCGCTTCATGATTTTCAAATTGCATTCAAAACCCTTCATGATTATTTCGAAATTGTTGGGAATCAATTGGGTAACTTTGGGGACATCTCACACAAACTATAAGGTTTACCAAAATGTTTTTGTTTGCTAGACATGGGGTGAGATGTTAGGATCAACTCGATTTCTCAAAATGTCATTGCATCCCTTGAGAAATTAAGTTGACGAGATAATAATCACGGTGGTGACCAAGTATGGGGAAAACCAATGCATAACATATGTGTATTTGGCTCCATGATCATACTTGGACATTCCAATCAAGGCAACTTGATTGGAAACTTGGATTTGGAACCAAAACTTGATTGAATTTGCTTGAATGATTGTTGATTGAGTTTGACTCCATTTGGATGGGTCAAAGTGATTGTTGAACCTATAAGGACCTTTGATCCTCGTTCAGGGATCAATTTTAGTCAGGAGATCATGTCCAAGTTCGACAAACTTCATCAGATCTCGCTGGAAAAATTCTGAAATTCTGAAACTGAACATTTCAGTTCGTATCAGGGAGTATCAGGAACCCTGATCGGTCACCGGACCGATCAGGCATAGGGCTGATCGGTCCCCGGACCGATCTGGCCCCTTCCTGTGGTGATCGGTCCACAGACCGATCAGCGAGGCAAGCAGTGACCTTCCGGAGTTTTTGACCAAGTGTACTGGGCTAGCCTGGATCGGTCCCCGGACCGATCTGGCACCCTGCTGAGACCGGTCCACGGACCGATCAGGGGGTTCACAGTAAGCCGCCCGAGCCTACTGATCTCTCCCTGATCGATCAGCCAAACGATCAGGAGCGCGCCTGATCGGTCATCCGACCGATCAGGCCCAGGCCAGTCCGATCAGGCTGTAGCCTGATCGGTCTGGGCGCGATCAGATCGAACGGTGATCCGTTCAGGTGCATTAAAATCTGGTTGGTGGACCGATCCACCAACCGATTAACTCCTCCCAAAACACTTCACTTCCGAACCCTAGCGCCAAAATCTCTCACCCGCGCAACCTTTCCTTCGTGCGTGAGCTCTCCAGGACTTACGAGCGAGAGTGTTCGTGCGTCTTCCTCGTTCTCGTGCGTGCCAGTTCTTCCGAAAGGTTCTGCGGGCATCTCCCTGTTCTCTGCCTGCGCTTTTGTCTTGCGCCAAGGTTTCTCCT
This sequence comes from Boesenbergia rotunda, assembly GCA_024364735.1. Taxonomy (NCBI): domain Eukaryota; kingdom Viridiplantae; phylum Streptophyta; class Magnoliopsida; order Zingiberales; family Zingiberaceae; genus Boesenbergia; species Boesenbergia rotunda. The sequence continues at coordinate 117,961 of JAGFNQ010003900.1, forward strand.
GCACAGGCTTTTTCCCGTCCAACCTTCAAAAACCTCCTCAATGGCACCTAAGTAAGTTTTTGGCGTCGTTTTTCTGTTCAAACAGTTCATAAACTATGTTTTGGACGCTAACCTTGGTTTGGTGTTGTTTTTGATGTTGTGCCGTGACCCTTCTTATATTTGTCGTGACCCTATTTTCTCACCAAATGATCAAATCATTCTTTCCTTTTTGTTCTTGATCAAATGTGTTACCTTGCATTAACTGATTGGGTTTTTCCCTTGATGATCAATTCTGGAATTGTTGTGATTCATTCTATGTTCATCTTGCCCAAATTGATTAAATCATGTATATAACCAATTCAACCCTTTTAGAAAGTCTTCCAAGGGCAAAGAGGCTACAGAGGGCAGCTCCAAGGGGAAAGCCCCTTCTTCCTCTACCCCCTCCAAGAGGCCACAACCCTCTTCAAGCTCTAGATTTCCAAATGTCGATGTGAGCAGTCCTTCCAATCAAGGACTTTCAAAATGTTACCCTGTCGATCAATCGATGCCCCCTTCCTGACTGAGTATTGTCCATCGGTCATGGAGATAATTCTGCATTACAATCTTGGTTTCCTCCTCTCCTTAGAGTGAACCATCAACTATGACCTAGTTTCGGAGTTTTACAATAACCTTCAGCAGGGTCCTCAAGGCGGTTTCGAGTTCACTACTCGAGTCGCCAAAAAGACTCTCGATTTTTCTTATGACATACTTGCCGATTTTCTGGGTGGTCGACGATCACCAAACATGTATTCGATCTATCCCGAGCTTCCTAATCCCCTACTAGCATCATTTACAGATGTTACCCCTGATTCTGTCCATCAGTATTTCTTTGGGCATCCCCGCCCAGACGGTCTTGATGAGCTTGGCCCTGACTTTCCTACCTTTGCTGCACTCCGTCTTTCTCCCACTAGCTACATATTGTTCAAAATCATCACGAATTGTATCCTCCCAATCACCTCCAAACCTTTAGCTGAGATCCGACCCTATCATTGTCTGATGCTCTACGGCATGCACCGCCGTTTAGACTTCGATATCATGGAGAGCATCTTCCAGTCCATCTTATCTTATCGAGAGCCCAGCCGCCGCACCGTCTACATGCCTTTTGGTCACGTCATCACTGACTGGCTCATGTCAGTTGGTGTAGATGTCACCAAGGGTCGGATGATGCCTATGGTACGACAGGATTGCAGACTTGGCCGGCGAGCATTCGCCAAGTCCGGTATCATTGTTCGAGGGCCCGATCGGATGTTGGTTTGGAAAGATGGGAGGGTCCTTGGTGAGTTACCTAGGGGAGGTCCACAGGTTCAGGCGCCAGCCGCTGTTGCTGATGATGATGACTATGACGAGCCGGATCCAGATCTGCGCTGGCAGATCTCAGAGCTAGATCAGACGCTACAGGAGTTTGTTCAGTTAAGGGAGACAGATCGCGAGGAGTTTCGGTCAGGATTTCGCTCATTTGATTCCCGACTGACCAGGATCGAGACTGAGGTCTCGGGGACCCGTACCCTCCAGCATACATGGTATGATGAGTGGCACAGCCGCACATTCCCAGGAGGTGTACCTTCATCGAGTCCTGCACCAGGGTCCGTTGCTCCTACTGATGTCACGATGGACGATCTCGTCCACGATGAGGACCCCCCCCGCTGATGCTTGAGCTTGGGTGTTTGCTGTTCTTGTTCTCATGTTTTTGTGTACTTGACCGTGTTTGGTCTGTTTGTCTCTTGGGCTGTATGCCCTGTGACTTGACTATTGTGGCCTTGTGCCACACGTATCTTGCTACTTGTTTTATGCTTTGACTTGTCTGACCTTGAATTACATGCTTATCTACTCTTAGTATGCTTATTGTTGATGTCATGTTGTTTATATGATCATGATTTGCATATTTGCTACTTTGCTATGTTCATGCTTGTAATGCCATGTTTACCTGATACATATCAATGTTGTGGCATGCTTTGTGAGTTGATACTTCGTGTTCATATGATGCATGTGATTGCTCTATCTTGCTCTATCTTTTTCACATGTGTTCGTATGGTTATCCAACAACATATCACATCTTTGTTGATTTGGGATACCCCTAGGGTTGAGGGGGAGTTTGTTTACAACTTGACAGTCCCTCTAGCTCCTTTTCGGTGTTCGACAAAGGGGGAGAGTGTGGATTGGTTAAGTTTAGAATGATCATGTTGTAGGGGGAGGATCTGGATTCCCCTATGATTCTAAAGTTGAGCTATTGATTGAGAATCCCTAAACTTAAAATCGGGTTGTCAAACAACAAAAAGGGGGAGATTGTTGATGCAGTCTGGCCCTGATTGTTGTTTTGGTGTTGACACCGATTTTAGTTTAGGTGGATGATTATTGATTATGATTAAGTCCTGATCGGGGATCAGGCATGGTATAGAAAATCCTAATCTGGAGGGCTAGGTGTTGGAAAATCCTAACTGGAGGGTTAGGTGTTGAAAATCCTAGTCTAGATGGCTAGGTGTTGGAAAATCCTAACCTGGAGGGTTAGGTGTTGAAAATCCTAGTCTGGAGGGCTAGGTGTTGGAAAATCCTAACCTGGAGGGTTAGGTGTGAAAAATCCTAGCTTGGAGGGCTAGGTATTGGAAAAGTCCTAATTCGGAAGGGTTGGGTGAAAAGTCCTAGCTTGGAGGGCTAGGTGAAAAGTCCTAACTTGGAGGGTTAGGTGGAAATTCCCATCCTGGAGAATTAGGTGAAAAAGTCCTGGCTTGGAGGGTCAGGTGCCTAGCTTGGAGGGCTAGGTTGGATGAAGTTCTAACTCGGAAGGGTTGGGTGAAAAGTCCTAGCTTGGAGGGCTAGGTGAAAAGTCCTAACTTGGAGGGTTAGGTGCAAATTCCCAACTTGGAGGGTTAGATGGAAAAATCCTTGGCTTGGAGGGCTAAGGTGGATGAAACACTAGCTTGGAGGGCTAGGGTTGAGTCCCTGGATCGGTCTGGTGACCGATCAGGGACATTAGCACGCTGCTCCTTCGTGGATCGGTCTGGTGATCGATCCAGCGATGTCTGATCGGACTGGTGACCGATCAGGGAGCGCACAGTGAGGTTGGGAACCTACTGTGTGGCTCCTGATCGGTCCGGTGACCGATCAGGGAGCAGGCTGCTTCCTCGCTGCCTTGCTCCTGATCGGTCTGGTGACCGATCAGGGAGCGGGAAGTGAGTGAGTTCCCTTGCTGATCAGACTCTGGATCGGTCCGGTGACCGATCAGGGACTCAGGATGGGACTTATAATCTGATTAATAAATCCCTGTTCATCTATCCTGATTGGTCTGGGTGACCGATCAGGCTTCACCCTGATCGGTCTGGTGACCGATCAGGCCTGTGTTGCCGTAAGAGCTGGGAATCCCAGCACGGCAGTAGATCGGTCTGGTGACCGATCCACAATTCCTGGATCGGTCCGGTGACCGATCACTTTAATTTAAATTGCACTGTCAGACGCGGTCAGAGTGTCTGATCATATCCGATTTGCTGCCACTTACATCTGATATTTGATTTACTGTGTGATACGCTGCTCTAACACCCTGATTAAGCTACAGGTGACAGGGGAGGAATCAAACACTCAAGGAGAGGTCAATGGAGGCTTTCCTTGGAGCAGGTTTGTCCGATTCTCCGTTTCAGGTTGCAACGGTCGAGCTGCAGACTGGAGCCGGGACTGGGGCTTGGTTGAGGGGATCTCAGGAAGACCAGAGAGGGCTCAGTGGTAGCTGGCGTTGGCAGCGTGGTAGCTGGAGGCTACGGAGGATGTTGTCACCTGGTGCTGTGTGGAGAATCAAAAGCGCGGAAGCTGGCTTCGTGGAAGCAAAGTTTTGAGAGTTCTAGAACTAATCTTCTTGCTGCGCCTTGAGTTCTCCATTACGAGCTTGCTGTGTTCTTGAAGCTTCATCACTTTGAGCAAGCCACTGATTTCGAGAAGCAATCATCCATTACTTGAGCGCTTGAAGGAGAGAACAAGGAGCTTGGAGTCCGACAGTGGGAAGACACGAGGAAGGGTCCTTGCGTGAGATCGCCACTGGGTGGAGCTCAGGGAAGCTTGCTGTGTTCTTATCCTTGCTAAGTGTTTGAGTAAGATCTTTCTAGTTGTTTCTTTGTGCTTAAACTTTATCTGTGATTGAAACACTGTGGAGAGGTTTCTCCACCGAGAAGGAGGTTGCTTTCTATCCGGTGATAACCGGGGCTTGATCTGCCGACGATCAAGGGATCGCCCACCTTAAGGGCACGCCAAGGAGTAGAGGCAAGTTATCCCCGAACCTTGTAAACCCTCCTTGTTAGCGATCTTGCTAATTGTGGTTGTTTGTTTTCGGTTTCTGTTTTCATTTACTGCACTGCTTCATTTCGTTTCTTCCGCTGTGCTACTGATAAGTTGAGTGCAGGAAACTTGTTAAGTTTCAAAGAAAAGTGATTGGCTATATTCACCCCCCCTCTCTAGCCATCTCGTTTGCAACACACCTCTCCCGAGGTGGTCTCGGGAACCCCAACCCGAGCTGGTCTAGGGCACACTTTGCCCGAATTGATCTCGGGCACTTTCCTCTCGAGTTGGTCTCAGGTGCTTCTCTCCCGAGTTGGTCTCAGGAACTCTTCCCCTAGCCGGTCTCAGGCATTTCTCTCCCGAGCTAGTCTCGAGGACTCTTCCGAGCACTTCTCTCCCTCCTAGCTATGACACATAGCCTTCTCACACCACATGTTCATCTTGGGTTACTTATCTCGATTAGAGAAGAAGGAGATAAAAGAAGAAGCAATAGTGAAAAAGGAGCTCTCATTGGGTGAGACGACGAACTTTATCTGAAAGATGATGCATTGCTGTTGGAAATACAACAAGAAGGATGTCAAGAATATTTTTAGCAAAAATAAGTGAAGAGGTAAGTCTCTTACAAGGACAAAATCAAAATCTGATGATTTGTTTTGAATGCAATAATAAATGGAATTACAAGGCTGATTGTCGAGAGATGAAAAAGCAAGAGGACAAGTAAAAAAGAAGAAGGCCTTGTAGGCCACATGGGATGACACTTCTTCTAGCTCATCGGAAGAAGAAAATGAGAGAAAGATTACAAGGCACTTAACACTAATGCCCTTGAGTGACATCGACTGTAGTGTAAGTGAAGATGAAAACCAAGGAGAGGATAGAGAGTCATCAAGTCAGCCATCATCATTAGCGATAGTGAGGTAACTTGATAATCGACATTTTCATACATTATATGTGTTGGGATCTCCCGGCGACATAAACACAAAACGCAGCGTAAATAAGATCCCTCGAGCGATCCATGCGAAAGAAAACTCGTACGAAGTTCATCTATCTAATAGATCTATCTACAGTGTATACCTTTGGAGCGTGCCCTTACGTTTATCTCGCTCGTCCAAGTGCCGCTGGATCTCTTGCACATTCAAACGTCCGTGTCTCTATGCATATCCACACGGACACGATCACTCAACATCGGGAAGAACTACCTTAGTTGTGCTAGCAACTTGAGGTAGTTCACAAGACCACGAAGAACCCCAAAGGGGTTTCGACCAAGAGGGAGAAGAGGAAGAAGAGAGGAAGGGAAGAAGGGAAAGCTTTCTCATTCAAAATGTCTAGACCCTCTTTTATACTCATCCCATGAATATGAAAAGACTTTTGTCTCTTTAGCTTCCCTTCATTAAAGCCAATAAAGAGCACATCTTTTTATGTGACTCTTTATCTTCTATTCATTCAATGAAGAGAGACTTTTCTCTTTCCTTCATTAAACACTTTAATGAATTTCTCCTATAATTCTGACCAGGCTCTCGGGCTCCTGACCAGGTCTCCCGACCAAGTCCCCGAGCTCCCGACCAAGTCTGCCGACCAAGTCCCTGAGCTCCCGACCAAGTCTGCCGACCGAGTCCCCGAGCTCCTGACCAAGTCTGCCGACCGAGTCCCAGAGCTCCCGACCTAGTCTCCCAAGTTCCCAACTCGAGCTCCCGACCAAGTCTCCCGAGTTCCCAACTCGAGCTCCCAAAGTATCATGTCCCTAGTATGTGACCTAATAGGTTCTTGTGACGTTGGCAATGTGTCTAAACTGCTTTAGACACATAAGCAATGAGCGGCATCTAGCAATGCATCATTACTACCCAAGTAACAAGAAAGTCGAGATCTGACTTAACCTCCATGACTATGATAATATATGACCTTTTCCTTCTATCCTTGATATCTAGATCGACCAATGAGGCATAAACCGTGTCATCCTCGATCAATCTATGTGTTTCTTAATCCCCGAGTAGACTCACTCAAACAAATGAGCTCTGTAAAATACGGTTAAAAAATAAATAAATATATATATAAAATAATATAATATAAATATGTATATGAATATATATATAGGTATATAGGTAAATATAAATAAATAATATGTAAATACCATAAATAGGAGATATTAGAAACAACCTTAGGCAAAATTTTGGAATAATTTTCTGAAATTTTTGGAAATATCTATCAGGAGAATTGGGCACGAGATGGATTAATTTGGAATTATTTAAGGGAAATTTTCATTTTTGGAATATATATATTTATTTAAGGAAAAGTTTAAATTATATTTATATATAAATATCCCTTCTCTTTGGTTTCCTCTGTGTTTCTCCTCACGCCCGTGCCCTAGCTTCTCCCGACCTCTCTCCCTCGCGCCGACTCCCCTCCCCTCGCGCGATGCAAGCCACGGACAACTGAGCCGCAGGAGGCTTCAACGCCGGTGACCCCCTCCCATCTCGCGATCGTTCTTCTTCCTCTCATTGCCGACACCGTTTTCTCCCCTCTCCTCTTCCACTTTCTATTCCCTCTCCACTTGATTCCGATCGTCGAGAGCACGATGTCGCCGTCGCTTCATAATCGCCGCCTTCCCCTTCACTGGCTCGACGCAGCTATCTCAGTGAGCATGCGACCATGCTTCTAGCCACGACCACCGCGGGTGCCCTTCTCCCCTATCACTCTTCACCGTCTGTTTGTCAGGCCACTAGGAGCAATCGTCGGAGCTTGGAGATACCGGAGAAGAAGCAGTCAAGTAACGAAGTCCCTTACCTGAGTTCTTTACTTGTAGATTCACGATTTTTTTGGATTGGGGCAAATTTTGGTCATGGGTTTAGCAGGGATAATGCATCGGCTTAAAATCCCGTTTGGGCACTTCGCATGCTAGCCAAAATTGAATCCTATTACTGATTTGAGTTGATTAATTAACAAACTTATTATCTAAATTGAAGTTTATACAGATTTATTGAAGCTATAGGATAATATTAGCAGGGGGATTGAGATCGACCTTTAATTGAAACATTGTTCTATATGCGTATTGTGGTAGGCATTGTTCTTGTAGTATGATAATAGTGGATTTATTCTCAATGTGAGGTATAAACATGGTTTATGTGACACCTCTAGATAACATCACATTACTAAGTTGTTTATCTTCGAAGATCCTTAACCTATTAGTATTACTCGTGGGAGGTTTACTTGGATACGTTCTACATTTAAGGCGGGTACTTCTCCCTTGATTCTTATAGATCGTTTATCTTAAATGCATGGTTGATTCATTATCTGAGAAGGATTGCTTTACCTTAAATCTATTTGCCTTGTTTACCTGCTTAATACTTATTCTTGCTTGACCTTTGAGTAGTAATTCAAATTGTTCAGTTATACAGTCTCATCTTTTGGCTTCTGATCTAAAGAGTACCACGTGTACACGTGTACTGTAGAATAATCATTTGACCTATCTAGGGTTTGGTTGACATTAGATGACCCTACCTAGTAGAATAGTGCATGTTTATTTACCTTGGAATCGGTGGGTTTTTTTTTGTATGGTTATTTACTTTAGTGTTATTTGTATTTTTTGTATCGTATTGATTCCATGTTTTGAATCTGATTGAGGTTGTGTATATTAGTGACATGCATCATGACATTCAGGCCGACGACCATGGGCTCCCTTGTAGTTGAGACTGGTCGTTGGGTATATTTTCCTCTTGTGCCACACTCAGTTGGAGTTGTGTGCAAACAGTTGATACTCCCCAGGTATTTGGAGTTCTCACAGGTGCTTTGGGATTTTTCATATGAGGGCCACAGTTGTTGTGGTGTATTCGCATAGCCCCAAGTGCTTGGCGCTTGTATCTTGTCCACTCAACCTACCCAATATAGCGGTGGTTGGTGTGTGTACAGTGCAGGTCATGACATCATATGCATATTATGCATTTGCATTTGTTTGTGTTTGCTGCATTTTGTTTGAGCTATGATTGTTGCATTTGATTGACATGCATATACAGTTATGATTTGCATTTATTATATGATCTGGGTCTGTTCAGCAGTATTAGCAGTTTATTGAGGTAGTAGGGGGTTTCCGATCTTGCCCCTACGTGTTACATGGTTTTCAGGTATGTTTTATTTGTACAAATGCATTTAGTTTATGTTCCTTATTCCAGATACTGTATACCCTTTTGTTTCCTGTCTGCTTGTTTTACCTATTTTATACCATGCATTTATCTTTTATTATACCCGTAGAGTTCCATCCGGAACTCACCACCCCTCGCCCTTCTTTTTGTTTCAAGTAGTAGATTGTTGTGTCTCGTGCCGCCGGGAGAGGATGCACCTACCAGTCCCCAGTCTTGAGTAGGTTGTTTTCATTTTTGTACTCTTATCGTGTTTTCTCATTGTGGGTCGTTTTATCGTTGTTTTTATTTTGGATGGTATTTGACTTTTCGATAGACGTGTATTTAATTGCTTCCGCTGAATTTTGATTTGCGCATTTGATATGTAGAGGATTATTCATTATGTTTACTATTTGTCAGTTATATTATTTAACTGCGTGGTTGCGTTGTGTGAATGCCAGCCGAGTGAGCTTATTTATTATGTGTATTGAGTGTGTTAGTAATAAGTTTCAGATTGTCCGCCATACAGGGGAGGTGCTGCCCCGATTTTCGAGCAAGCACGGTCCTCTGGGGGCGTGACAATTTAGTGGTATCAGAGCGTAGGTTGCGATGCCTGCCTTTTCTTTCATGTTGCTTTTCGGATTTTATATAGAGTTTATCTGATACCAATTTAGTGGTATCAGAGCTAAGGTTTATGATACCTGTCTGTTTTCGATTTTAAATTTTTGTAGAGTGGTATCAGAACAGAGGTTTGTGATACTTGCATGTTTTTGGTTTCGCATTTTTATAGACTGTATCTGATACCTATTTAGTGCTATCAGGCAGAGGTTGTCGAGTTCATTTGGGTACCTGTGGATTTTATGGAGTTGTTTTTGGTGCATTATCGGAGCATCAGTTTTATAAGTTTTGCAATGTATGTATTTGTTTTGGGGTTTTCGGATTTACGAGATTTTGTTGGGTTTACTTGATTGTGGATTTTCAGAATTTTTTTTTGAGTTGTTTTCTCGACTTAGAGGTATTGGGACTTGGCGGCGATGGACTTCTTCAGGCGACGAGTAAGTTAGTTGGTAAGGTATTTTTTTTGTGATTATCCTATCCGTGGTATACATTATCTTATTTAAGGTTGTGTAGACATATGTTAGTTTAGTTGTATTGTATATTGTTATGTATACCCGATTAGTAGTTTTCCTTTAGACTTAGGTTGTTTTTAGTCTCAAATTTATTAGCCGAATTTGGAAGTTGATTGGTTGGTGTAGATTAGTTGTTTTGAAGACAGAGTTCAATGGACAGGTACGTAGGGATAAACATAGCTTGAGATGGAAGAGATGATCTTTGTTAACTGTAAACATCGAGATTATTGCCAAAGGATTATATTGTCTGTAAAATTAATAAAAAAATCCGTTAAACTAACTAAATATTATAAAGATTTCCTAGTAGTCCTAATAAATATTCTAATTTGCTATTTTCCTAGTTCCTACTTCACCAAGGTATAATTTGTCAGCCTATAGGACTAGTTCGCCCAGTTCATTTTAGTGGAAGTGACCACCTTATTTGGTCTTCGCCTGTACAAGTTGATATGTTTGAGTTATGGATCTATTTTTCTTTAGTTGTATGATTACTTTGAAAAGGAATACCATGGTTATGATGATGTCATGCCAAATTGTCGCTCATTATATTTATATGCGGTCTAATCTTGCAAAATATTAGTAGCTAAAATGAAATGCTTCTAGTAGGTATTACTTGTTAGACAAGAAACGAAATACCTTGTGAGCATTGAATTGGTTTCTTTTGATTCTAAGTTCTGATAATAAAAATGAGCGTTCCTAATTTTTATGTTGCAGTCAGTTTTATATGTGCGATTAATATTCTAGAAAGTAGCTTTTCTGCAGTAAACTTTTAAGTGTGCGCTTAGTATTCCAGAAAGTAGCTCTTCTGAATATGATAGGGTACGTTCTTTTAGAAATACTATATGGTACTGGGATCGTGTATCTCGACATTTGGGATGCCAATAAGTGAGGGCAGGTCATCAGAGTGGCGCAGCGGAAACATGGTGAGCATGTGTTGATGTGAACTGGATTCTTGAAAGAGTTGAGTATGGTCAACCATATTAGAGTTTAGGAGTTGACTTAATGATGATGATTAGGTCAGGAAGTAACGCATGGTTACTCAAGATTTAATTAAATAGATATCGTAGTTAGGATTTATTTTAATTTTTCTTTATGTGTAGTTCAACTAAACCAGCCTCAGCAGATGGTCGAAGTTACAATTTATCAGCCTCAGCAGATAATCGAAGCAGCAGTTTATCAGCCTCAGTAGTCGGTCGGACTTCCTGCACTTCAGCGAAGGCAGCCAGTTGCAGTTCAGCTGATTCAACCGCAGCCTATTCAGATGAAGCCATCATCAGTTCCAGAGATAGACTAGGTTTACGCTGTCACCAGAAAGAAGGCACTGCAGGTCGATGGATCGATTTTTTTCCGGGATATTAATGAGCTATAGAGTATACGCGTATAGATCACAGCTTGTAGCTGAGTCTCTATCACTCAAAGAGGTATGAGATAGTTTCCAATTTAGTAGGTTTGTAAATCGGTTCATGTATTCGATGATTAGGTGATGAAGACCTCGATGTTAGTATGGTAGGTAACTCGTTTGATCCGCGATCATGATCGTGGTTGACCATGGGAGCGATTCGTTGACTTGTTACAGGGACGACTTGGTAGCTCCGATTGCCGAGTCGGAGAGCTAGGGTTAAACCTGTCAAACAATTTATTGGGGTTAAACCTGTCAGTTATACAGTCTTATCTTTTGGCTTCTGATCTAAAGAGTACCGCGTGTACGCGTGTACTGTAGAATAATCATTTGACCTATCTAGGGTTTGGTTGACATTAGATGACCCTACCCAGTAGAATAGTGCATGTTTATTTACCTTGGAATCGGTGGTTTTGTTTTCGTATGGTTATTTTCTTTGGTGTTATTTGTATTTTTCGTAGCATATTGATTCCATGTTTTGGATCTGATTGAGGTTGTGTATATTAGTGACATGCATCATGACATTCAGGCCGACGACCATGGGCTCCCTTGTAGTTGAGACTGGTCGTCGGGTATATTTTCCTCTTGTGCCACACTCAGTTGGAGTTGTGTGCAAACAGTTGATACTCCCCAGGTGTTTGAAGTTCCCACAGGTGCCTTGAGATTTTTCATATGAGGGCCACAGTTGTTGTGGTGTATTTGCATAGCCCCAGGTGTTTGGCGCTTGTATCTTGTCCACTCAACCTACCCAATGTAGCGGTGGTTGGTGTGTGTATAGTGCAGGTCATGACATCATATGCATATTATGTATTTGCATTTGTTTGTGTTTGCTGCATTTTATTTGCGCTATGATTGTTGCATTTGATTGACATGCATATACGGTTATGATTTGCATTTATTATATGATCTGGGCATGTTCAGCAGTATTAGCAGTTTATTAAGGTAGTAGGGAGTTTTCGATTTTGCCCCTACGTGTTACATGGTTTTCAGGTATGTTTTATTTGTACAAATGCATTTAGTTTATGTTCCTTATTCCAGAGACTGTATAACCCTTTTGTTTCCTGTCTGCTTGTTTTACCCATTTTATACCATGCATTTATCTTTTCTTATACCCGCAGAGTGCCATTCGGAACTCACCACCCCTCGCCCTTCTTTTTGTTTCAGGTAGTAGATTGTTGTGTCTCGTGCCACCGGGAGAGGATCCAGCTACCAGTCCCCAGTCTTGAGTAGGTTGTTTCCATTTTTGTACTCTTATCGTGTTTTCTTGTTGTGGGTCGTTTTATCGTTGTTTTTATTTTGGATGGTATTTGACTTTTCAATAGACGTGTATTTAATTGCTTCCGCTGAATTTTGATTTGCGCATTTGATATTTAGAGGATTATTCATTATGTTTACTATTTGTCATTTATATTATTTAACTGCGTGGTTGCGTTGTGTGAATGTCAGCCGAGTGTAGCCGAGCTTATTTATTATGTGTATTGATTGTGTTTATAGTAAGTTTCAGATTGTTCGCCGTACAGGGGAGGTGCTGCCTGATTTTCGAGCAAGCACGGTCCTCTAGCAAGCACAGTCCTCTGGGGGCGTGACAAGCTCAATATCTCATATTGACTCATTTGAGCATGGTCATGCGTTTTAGTAGTCCTACTCGATCAAGGGGCCCACAGATATCACTCCCGTCATATGGGAGGGATAGATCCCATCTACATCACTCACATCCCTCCGCATAATTCGTTACATATCCAGCGATCGTCTTTATAGTCTACCCTGTTACGAGTGACATTTGACGATACCAAAGTACACAACTCCTTATGTAGGGAACCGTAGTGACTTCAGGTCTAAGGACTATTCATACTAATAGTCACATGAGAAAGTTTATGACACTCATATGACAATCTATGAAACTTTCTCATGGCGGGTCAATTCAGTACACATTCTCTAATACTAGTCTCCATGACTTGTGAGCTCAAGTCATCAATTGACCTAAATGCTAGTCTCCATGCATTAATATTGTCCTTGAATATTAATGCTTGACTAGGAATGGTTTAGTGTAGTGTTCTCTACATTATCTCACTATCGATTCAACCAATCGATATAATATAGATAAGAACCTACTACTCAAGGATATTATTATACTTAGTTATTTGACACAAGTATAAAGTAAGTATAATAACCAAACATGCCTTTATTAATGATAGAATATGATACAAAAAGTCCCTAGTCAATCATCACATATTGGCTCTAGGACTCCTACTAACAAATATGTTGCTCTCATGCTTCACATTTTAATGCTCTCATATGATTAAAAATTGGTTCATATCTATTTTTTCAAGCAAGAATTCATTTTGAGCTTCATTTTAAATTCTTTCTAATTCATTACACTATGTCTAAAATATGAATGTACCTTATTTTATAGGCATCAAAGGAGGGCTCAAACGCACAAAACAGAAGCCAACATGACCTAGTTATGTGCCACTTTGCTCCTTGGAACATGATCAAAACTTCACCTTAGTGGCCAACACGGCCTAGCCATGCCCCTGGCACGTCCGTGGTACGTGGTGGCTAGTTCACTCAAAGAGAGGTCGATTCATCTCCTCGGGATGGGAACTATTCCAATTTCCATATTTGTAGCTTCTTCCCCATCCTCTCCACTGCATGCAACCCACAGAGGAGGAGAGATTCCCTTCATCATCTCCTCTATTCCGTTCCATCGCCCGATCCATCTCCAACAACCATCTCCATTCACCGAAGAGAAGAGACGGATTCCCTCTGTCATCTCTGTAGGACCAGAAAGGCAATAGAGGGGGTGAATATAGTACGTTAGTCCCTAAAATCCTTTTTTTCAAACATTTGTCAAATCAAAACCTAGTGGAAAATAGAGACTAACAAACATAAGTGGTTCCGTAGTTCACAGTCTAACGACTGTTATTCTAAGACCTACAATCCCTTGGATTATTTTTGGATACGCAAACAATATAATTTCTCATTTTGAAAAACTTTTAGAGGCGGAGAAAACCTCTTATAAATATTGATAATATAGTAGCAATGATGTAAGAAACTGCAAACGCACAGCTATCGTTAAGTAATAAAATATTAATCTTATAGGGATTGTAAATCGAGTACTAGTCAAAATCACGAAGAAGACTATCTAGAGAATAAAAAATAGTGAGAATCATGAGAAAAAGAAAAAGAATTAAGAAAGCAAGAGGAGTTTTAGGAGAAAATTAGTTTTGGGAAGCAGTTCTAAGATTTTAATTTCGCCACGATGGTTATTAACATCCTAAATATTATTCACTTCCTTACCTCAATGTTGATGCACACGAAGGTGGTCTACTCCTAGGTAACCAGTATAGACTTTTGGAATTATATCGGTGTGTCTACTCAAACATAACGTCTACTTTCAAGGTATCCTTACTAAGGCGACCGTTTTCTCAGGGAGACTCTTGTCATGATGCTCCACAGTCCTTTAGGTGCTATCTCCTACTTCATGATGTTGAATTAGAGTAAACCCATTAAACTCTCTGATAGTCAATGGCGCTCATGAGATTTTAAACTACTATCATGAACAACCCCTCAAGTCTTGATTCTTATAGGTCAGAAAATTGGATTCAGTTTCAATCCTTCCCCGTGTCTCGTAGGATATGAAGATGCACGGACAATGTCATAATCATGTATGTGCAATATAATAAGGCCAAATCATGGATCAACTCATCATATAATAAAGAAAGATGAATAAATATAATTTTAAGACTACTCCCTCATCTTAGAATTAAGAGTACTACTCCACGGAGATGAAGTTACAACCAAAGAAGACATTTTACAACTCAAAACCAAAGAGAAAATGAGAAGAGAGTGCTTAGTTATGTGTCAATTGTTATCTTTTGAAGGACTCTAAGTTATATGATGGACGGAAACTCCGATGGTTCCTTGGAAACGACTCTGCTAGGCTTCCCTGTATAGGGAAACACCTCCTCCCTTGTTTAAGAGCCTCTTGGGACCTTTTCTAGCCCTCCAAATGCGTCTAAATCTATTAGAATCTTCCAAAAAATTGGGGCACGACCCATGAGTCATGCCTGTGCTGGGAGGCACGACCTGGTAGTGTTGCTCTGAGTCAGCAAAAGAGTCACACGAGACATGACTATGTAGGTGGCATGGATAGACCGTGTCTATCCCTGAGTTGATTACATGGTCGAGCTAGGGGCACGGCTTGGGCATGTCGGGCACTGACAAAAATTGATCTTTGGCAAAATTTGGCACGACCATGCCCAACCCATGTTAACCGTTGTGGTCTTTGTGGTTGCTCCATTTCACATCTATCTTTGGCTAGAGGAATATGCCCATGTCATGGGAAGAGTGTGTTAATTGATGTAAATTCTCATTCCAAGGCGTTTTATCCCCAAATAAGCTTTGATTTCACATTCTGTCAATCAAAAAGCGCAAAGAATAGTCCTCCGAACTAAAAGAGAGAAAACAATATAAGAGAAATGAAAATATATAATATATGCTCATGTAATAAAACAAAATGTATAAAAAAAATACCTAAAATTATGTATGAAATACACACATCCAATAGTACCTACGCTTGCATGGGGCTTAACACTAGTGTGAGCCAAGATTGCCGAGAGGAGATCATTTCGTTAAAAATTTGTTTGAGTTGCCGCCTTGAATTGTCCAAACAACTTCATCACATATTGACTTGGAAATATTGTTGTTCTAAGTGCATGGCTATATAGCCATTGCTTGTTTCAGTTATCTTACTATAGCAGCATTCCAGGTGTAAAAAATTCTCACAGCCTATACAAAGCACGGGATTATCTTATCCACTAAAACCAACTACAGTTACCACATGTGAAACACATTATAAAAGACAGCTCCAATCTATAATGCTTCAGAAAACAGCAAAGTAGAATCTTTAATCGAACTAACACAATATAGGAACATTTTTAAAACTCTCAAGACTTAACCAAGAGTAGATAATAGCTCTACTAGTATCTGTACAAACCACTTCATACACTTATAACATCCTTATTCAGCTTATTGGCTATCTCATCTATCACCTTGGTCCTGAAAGCTCAATCGGCTGGACTGGCAATGAAGAGTCATCCGTGATGTCGGAATACTGCTCTGATAAAGCCTCTGGAATCCTCAACTTATGAGTCTCAATTCTCTGTGAAGCTTCCCATCTCTCAGCAAGTCCATCACCTTCGAGCATCCGCACCACATCTGACATCTTTGGCCTTTGTACTGGAAGGTACTGGGTGCACAATAGTGCCACTCGGACCATCCCATCTACCTCAACCCTATCATAGTTGTTGTTCAGGTCCTTGTCAACCAACAAGCCAAGATTCCTTTCTTGATGAATCTTTCTAACCTGGTAGAGAAAGTTAGAAGTATCCATTCAGATGTACCTAACTTTGGGAGACCTTTTTTTTCTTTTCTTTTTCAAAAAATTATAGTAGACGGTGAACCTTCTTCACTTATGCCTAACCATGGAACATCTTTTCTCAAATATTAAATTTATGCTTTATTGAAATGAAATGTGATACCGCAATAAAATAACATGTGATGGCTAAAAGGATGCTTACCCAGTCAAGCATGGCACCTTTCTGGTTTACTGCCTTACCAAATTCTACCGCCATCAAGCCACTGATCAGTTCAATAAGAAGAATTCCAAATCCAAATACATCTGTTTTCTCTGAAGATTGGCCTGTAGAGAGATACTCTGGAGCTATGTGTCCAACAGTTCCTCTCACGGCAGTCGTTACATGTGAATCCCTATGGTCTAACAACTTTGCTAGGCCGAAATCTCCTACGACGGCCATGCAAAGATCATCAAGCAGTATATTGGCAGCTTTTACATCTCTGTGAATGATCTTGGGATCACATTGCTCATGCAGATAAAGAAGGCCTCTTGCAGCTCCCAAAGCTATGTTTTTTCTTGTTTTCCAGTCTATTGTTGGTTTTGCTGAATATAAGAACTTGAAATGTTAGTTATATGCATTGTAGAACATCTGGATTGTTTGAATGTGCAAACCAGCAAGTAATGAATAAACCAACAAAAAATCAGTTTATAAAATGAATTCTCTATAACTACGAACCTATAAGTCAAATATCTTCATGGATCATGTTTCAATCTATCAGCGTTGGAGAATTTACATGGTGGGTTTGGTTTACCTTTGAGTCGTGAAGCAACACTTCCATTTGACATGTATGGATACACGAGAAGCCGCTCTGTAGCAGTCATGCAAAATCCTTGTAGCCGAAGTAGGTTGCGATGCACGGCCAAGCTAATCATCTCAACTTCAGTTTTGAATTGTATCTCGCCTCCCGCAGCATTTCCATCCTTTAGTCTCTTGACAGCCACTAAAGTTCCATCCTGCAGCTTCCCCTTGTAGACGTTTCCGAACCCACCATGTCCAAGCAAGTTTTTGCTGCTGAAGTTATTTGTTGCAATCTGAAGCTCCCTGAATTGGAACATTCTCAGATTACCAAGGCATGCATGTTCATGGTTCTGGTCTGTAAATGTATATCGGTTTCAAGTTACTTGGAGAGAAGAACGATTTTTCTTCTCAAGGGAAAATGAATGAATGCCCTTTACACATTTACCATGGACATCAGAGAATGTTTGTTCACTATGTCTTCTCCTCCACCAGAGAAAGAGTCCCAGGACAAGACTGACTGAGCAGATACTCCCAAAGACACATCCAAATCCAAGAATGAACTTGTGAATTTTCGGCATTACTGGCATTGGAGCACCTTATCCAGAAAAAAAGAACAAAATTGGTGTATCAGATTGCTGCATAAGATACGAAGTCCTAGGAAACAAGTTTAAAGATGTTTTTGAAATAAATGATTTTTTAATCTCTCTTCATGCTTTTGAAGAAATGCACAACTTGCTAATAATTTAAGGATGTTTTTGAAGAAATATACTCTGTGAGTTGGTTGTATTGAATGATAGTGGCATCGGCATCACTCCATAGCATTTTTGTTCTGCAGCTGACGAGCACATTAAAGGATTTCCAACGATGCTGCAAAAGTTGTTCCAAATATTAATATCTCTCTATTTTCAAAAAGAAAGGAAAAAAAAGTTCCAGGAGAAATATAAAAGTAGTGTTACTTGAATGTCCTCGCCGAAAGTTGAGGCATAGGGCCGCTCAGATCATTGTAAGACAAGTCTCTGAAGCATAGAAAATGCATTGGCCTCTAAAGTTCATAAATGATATATCAGGAGAATGAACAGAGACAGTACGAGAAGGCCAAGAAAGTTACATAAAGGCAAGCTGTGGAAGATCGGCCAATGACGAAGGGAATGCTCCCGAAAGGCTATTGTTGTTGATTCTCCTGTTAATTCTCAACCAAGACAAAAAAGTAAAACCCATCAGTTGGTCAGTAAGCAATACATGCATTGCAGATCAATCAGATTCACATGTATTGAAGATCAATCAGATTGCCCAGCGAGGCAGGAATTTCGCCGGAGAAGTGGTTGTTGGACAAATCAATGGTTTGCAGCTTGAAGAGGCTCCCAATTTCCGGTGGTAAGGGTCCTGTTATGTTATTGTTCTGGAGGAACCTACACGAAGAATCCTTCCTTCAGTAGGGAGATCCAAATTCTTATTCATAGAGAGATAGATAGCACGCCGGCCGGCTCTTTCAACTCACAAAATTTCAAGATTCGTCAAGTTTCCTATGCTGGGATCGAGTGTACCAGACAGGTTCTGGCTTGGAGTTGCTCTAAGGAAAGGTTAACAGATCAAAGTTAGACTTATGATGCAAACATTTGTTATGGACTTATGATGAATTAATATAGATGGGATCAAATCTGGAAAGACTTACAGGCCAGTAACCAGGTTCTCGGGTGAGCATGTGACCATTGTCCAACTGCAAGGATCGACAGAGTCCTGGTCCCAATTCTCAAGGATACCACGAGGGTCCAAAAGAGAAGATTTTACACCCATCAATGCTAGGACTGATCATATGCATGATTAAGAGAACAAATCATATGATATGAGCATCGATCTCAAACTAGATAGGAATAACGAGGAGGGGTATTTGGTACCAAACCTTCAAAGTTAACACCTTCGGAGGAGAGTGTCGCAGTTGCAGTACTCCAGAACAAGAAGAAAGTCAAGCAAATTACTTCCATCTCTTTCTTATATGATAGAGAACATAGGTATTGATGGTGTCGGATGAGAAATCGTTGAATTACTTCCGTTTCTTATACTCTCATCACACCTCTCTGATGCCCAACGCCATGGCAAACTTTGTTGCTGATCGATCGAATGAAAACATGAAAAAGAAAGAGGGAGTTGTGAAGCAGGCAAAGCAGAGACGTGCAGTGAAATGACATGGTGAATGAATTGTTGTATCAATGAAACCAAGAAAAATAATGTGATGGCGGGCCAGATGAATCACTTGCTCGGGAGGTGTGTTAGGGGCAATTTGATGAAAGATTAAGGAAAGGCATATGCTTTTTTATGTCTCGGGATGAGTCAGAGGTGCGGTGCGATGGGGGATGTTTTCAGGGGATTTTTCAAGGAATGGACGAATAATTGAAACACGCATGGAAAGAGAAAGAATCAAGTTCTCAAGAGCAATTACATAGAATAGTATATAATAGAATAGAAAATTATCCTTAAATCCCCGTTTCGAATTTTAAATTTTATTATCAGTCCTTATGTTAAAAAAAAATTATTTCCACTCTATATATAAAATTTTGTTTATATCACTTCCCTAATATATATCGATTTACTTAATTTTTCTCATTATTTTTAGATATAAAATATCCAAAATGATATATCATTCTTTCTAAATTTAGTATCATTTAATTAGAATCTAATATATTTTCTATTAAATTGAGTACAATTCTTTTTCAAACCCAGTTGATCGAGAATCGATCAGAGCTGCTACTCCAATCAATTGAGGAGCTCCGATTGATTAGAAATTGATCAATAATCGATTAGTTATATTTGTTATGAGAGAACATTATCCTTATTTTTTTATAGTTACACAAAGTTTAAAAGTAAGTATAATTTTTTCTAAATTCAACACATTTAAATTAAAATTTATTATATTTTTTATCAAATTGAATATAACTCTTTTTCCGTTTGATAAATTAATTAGGAGTTCATATTAATCAATTGATTTAGGATGAATCAATTGGGTCATACTCAATTTAATAAAAAATATACTAGATTTTAATTAAATAATACTGAATTTAAGAAAAATTATACCTTATTTTCAACTGTTTGTACCTAAAAAATGAGGGTAATTAAGTAAATCTATAATTGAAGTAAATAAAAATTTGTATGTAGAGAGTTGAAATAAATTTCTTTTTACTTAGAGACTGAGGAGAAAATTAAATTTGCACGAAGAAAATTGAGGATAATTTTTCCTATAAAAAATAAATAAATTGTACTACAGTAGGAAGATATCCAAGGAAAATCTTCAAACAGGAATAGATTGACTTGTGTCCCTGTAGAGACAGAATCGAACCTTTTACCATTATTATTATTTTAGCAAATCAGGTTTAGTTTCACTGTTATATTTTTTACGAGGTCCTTCGTTCCATGGGTTAGGCAATACCCACTTAAACCTCGGTGGAATGGGGATCGAGGACTGGTGTTGCATGCTTAGCGTTTGCAGATGCCTGCTACAAGGGACCATGCCTTTCTTTCAGGGTGCCGATATAAGGGACATTTGAGTTTGGATTTATACGAATGTTGAATCATATAAATCTTTTTAATTTTCATTTATTTAACGGTGAAAACTTATTTTCAAAAGTGATTATATATATATATAATTCAAATATTGAGAATCAAAAAATTTTGGTATCCCACGAATATCTAATATTTTTTTTAAGGATTTAGAATTTATGATTTAAAATATAATATTTAGGCTAAAGGAAATAAAAACAAAAAAAAATATTAACACCAGATACTCACGAAGTTTTCCCAGAAGAGTGTGCAACTTATCATTGGATAAAAGAGGGTTCATATGATTTTGTTATTAAGGAATTTAAACTCTAATTAAATGATATAATGCTTTATACATGAAGGAGGGTTTAGCTTATTAGATGTGGATTCAATGGGTAGATTCGTTAATCCGGTTTATTAACATTAATTGACTATTAATGATGTATACAGGATGAGTAAAGGTATAAAAAAGAAGAAGTCTCTTGATTTGGGCATCTTGAATATGAAATTCAATAGAGCTTTTTCATCTTACTCTCCTCTTCCCCATTGAGAAGACTACGGATACCATTGATGTTTGAAGATCCACAAATTATTATTATTATTATAGATAATTTTCACATTTTTGGTATTTAAGATATTTAAGATATTTTGGTATTTTTGGTAATTTTTATCTTTTGTATTTTTATATTTTGAGTAGGGATTTTAGAATTGTGAGTTTTTTTTTCTTTTTGTTAGGATTCCTTTCCTTTCTTTACGAGTTAGGAATTGGGGTATATAAATTGAAATTTATTTCCTTTTTTTTGGTCTTAGGTTTAGAGTCTATATAAACATACATTTGGTTGTATGATTATTAATCCTCGGATATTAAATAAAATTTCTTTATTTTCTAAAAATCTAGAGAATGATTACTATCTCTTTCTTCTCCTCAAACCTTCTTTCTAGTTAGCCCACAAGATAATCGTCGGCCTGCCTAGAGTCATTTGGTATCAAATCTGACAGGTTTCGATTTGAGAAAGTCAAGTGTGAGATCTAATGGAAGGTTATCATGATGGTGCTTGTGATTGTGTTAGGCAGGTTCTAGCTGGGAAAGCCTTGCACCTGTTGTAGCATCCAAGATGAGAATGATTATTTACAAAGGCAAGTCATAGATTTATCCTTACGTTTAGCAAAAATGATGTGAATTCATGAAGATCGTGAGATGCGTAGTCGAGAAGATTAACATAGAAACCTCGGATTTCGAGTGGACCTACTCGAATTTTTTGATACGTCACAAATAGATAATATTGTTGATTAGATCAACAAAGTGGAGTGATTTTTCGACTATAAGCAAGTTCTGAATTAGATGAAATTGATCGCCATCAGATTCAAGGGTTGAGCATTTGCGTGATAAGAGCACTTATGACGCTCATGAGATAGATAGGACAAAACCAAGATCAAGGATTGAAAGAAGAAGAAAAGATGAAAAATCACTTTCTTCCTTTTGGGTACTCTCAAACTTCGCTTCAAGGACAAGTAGGTTTTATCATGGAGGATGATAGCTTCGACGCCAAGATGACCTTGACAGACTCAAAGATGATTTGGAAGAAGAAATTGATGAAGTAAATAAGATCCCACTAGGAGAGTCTTTTCTCATCTCGTTTCCATTTCGAGCCTTGATCTAGGTGATTTTGAACTTGTCAATGGAGAGAGTGTGATCTGATCCTTGAGGCAAAGGCCCCTCACGCCAAGGGCCTTTCTGTAGCTATCCCAGAGAAGTTGGTTCTCAAGAGGCTCATCCATCCTAACCCCCTAACCTTGTTACTAACAATTCACAATGCTCGTTGTTGTTGAACTTTGAGAAGAAGTTGATGGAGAATGATTCCAATAAAGTCGATCCCAATAACACTGTTGTGGAATTTATAGAGAAAATAATTGAACTGGTTCCTCATCGAGCAACAACGACTTCTGATAACAATCTGAGCATCAATGATCTACTGCCATCTGCGCGTGCTATCTTCCTAGAGTACAATGAGAGCAACTTGGTAATGGGATTTGGACCCGCTATCATTAGAGGACTATCGCTGAAGATGATGAGGTAAGACCTAGTGGAGTTCACCATCGCGGAGCTGAAGGCACCAACGAGGGACTTCACCATGACTAACCCTCGGACCCAGAGGGTTCAAACACATCTACAAAGGGGTTGGTCGATTAGCGGATCTGATCGGAGATCCACCCATAGCTGGTCGTCGTCAAGTCACTAGACCTCGAGGGGTAATAGGGCCGCCAGGAGTTGTTGGCTGAGATCATATACTTGGTCATATGAGGCATCCACATCTTTTTAAATTGATCGGATGTGGCTGCGAGGTTAAGCACCAGATGATGGTTTCTGAGTACATGCCAAGAGGGAGCTTGGAGAATCAACTGTTCAAGAGATTGCTTGCCTTGTTGCCATGGTCGACCAGGTTGAAGATCACCGTCAGGGTTGCGAAGGGAGTGCATTTTTCAACAAGGCCGAGAAGTCAGACATGTATCGTGATTTCAAAGCTGTGAATATCTTTCTCGATGAGGATTACGCAATGAAGCTCTCGGATTTGACATTGGGGGAGATCTTCAAGGGACCAATATGTTCAAGTAGGAAGTGTTAGATCCAGGAGGTGTCTCCCTTTGGGTGTCTAGTTGCTTCTGTTGGTTGTTCCGATTGCAGCAGAAGGTGTTCCTCTCCATATCCCCGGATTAAAATTTTATTGATTAGAACTAATCCGGATGGAAAGAAAACTTCCTGAACGATCTTTTTCATCATCGTGCTATTCGATTGAGTGATCGCTTGAACACACTTGTTGTTCAAGAGCTCTAACTCCTTTATCGATTAGCTGCGGAAAAGATGACGAATTATGGATCACCGATTTTTGTGTTCGATTTCGGGGTCCAAGATAACAACATAAAATTAATACAAGAATGAAACAAGAACAAGATATACCTCTTGTTTTACCTCTTGATCTTCTATCGTATTCCTATCCCCTTCTTGGACATCATGTGGGCGACGATCTTCCAAGAAACGAAGCCACCAAAACACTCCTTCTCCCCCTTGCTTGCGCCGACCATCAAAGGAGAAAATTCTCCTTGTGCTGCAAGCCACTAGCTCCTCCTCTTGTTGCCGCCGGCCAAAGGAAGAAGGAGCTCCTCCTTCTTCTATGTTGTGCACGCCCAAGGGAAGAGAAGAGAAGAAACAAACCCTCTCCTCCACTTGTTGCCACCGGCCAAAGGAATAGAAGAGAAGAAACAAACCCTCTCCTTTTGCCTCCTTGCACCGGCGCCGAACACCACTAGATGGAGAGAAGAGAAGATGAAGAGAAGAAGTAGAAGAAGAGAAGAAGAAATTCTCCCCTTCCCTTGCTTCCCAACCGGCCACCTCCTCTTCCTTTACCGTCGACGCCGCCCAACCCTAGGAGAGAGAAAAGAGAGAGGAGAGAAAAGAGAGGCTTTGGTTATGTTTCATGATGACTTAAGAGGTATATATAGGCTACACTAGGGACCATGAGGAGGAGTTGGTTTTGGTCTCCTAACGGATCCTTAACCCAGCCCGTTAATAATAATCCGCTCCACTAATGGGTTATTATTGAACTACCGCACCAATCCCATAATTAAATATGGGCTCCACCATATTATGTGAACATAATCTCTCCGTGTTTAAGATATCGCATGTCCATTAATTAATTAAATTACTGACAATTTAATTAATTAATATCTAACTCCAAGAGTAGTACCACTCAATCTTATTATCATGCCGGATTAAGTCCACCTACAGGATTTACATGACAATCTTTATGAACTCCTCAAGGGGACATGATCATCCTAAAATGATTAGGATACGGTTTCCTTCTATAATCAACGACACATCATATAAATAATATTATTTCTCAATTTACCGGGCCTATTGATTTAACGAATAAATCTCGCCCATTGGTAAATTAAAGAAAAAAAATTAATTATACGTGCACGTTATTATATCGGGATTAAGAGCATGTATATCATAATAACCTAGGTCTTGTTCGATTATATAGTCAGTATAAATCAAACAACCTCAAATCAGTCCTGCTCAATACACACAGAGTGTACTAGTTTAATTCTATAGTCAAGATACACTAATAATAAATTACACTACAACCATTCTAATAGATTGTTCAAATCCATCTCGGTTGTGAGCCACTACTTATACTTTACAAGGAACTGATAACATGATCTTCTGTGTGGTACCACACATCATGTTACATACAATGTAAAATATTGAACAATTGCACACATATATCAAATATAAAAAGCAAACACATGACCATTGTGATTCTTATTCCAAAATAGATGTTTATACAAAAGCTAGGCTTATAGTATACATCCTAACAATCTCCCACTTATAGTAAAAGACTATGCTGCCATCAAACTATCATATATCTGATTCCCATCCCCTCAACATGCTTATCATAAGCTTTCGCTGGAAGGGCCTTAGTGAAAGGATCTGCTAGGTTATCTGCTGATGAAATCATGGCGACAACAACTTCTCCTCGGTTTACGATATCTCGTATCAGGTGGTACTTGCGCTCAATGTGTTTACTTGTCTTATGGGTTCGTGGTTCCTTCGAGTTTGCTACTACACCACTGTTATCACAATAAATTGTGATAGCTCTGGGCAAACCAGGAATCACCTCTAAGTCCATTAAGAAGTTCCTGAGCCATATAGCTTCTTTGGCTGTCTCAGAGGCTGCCACATACTTAGCTTCCATAGTGGAGTTCGCAATGCATTTCTGCTTGATACTCCTCCATACTATGACTCCACCTCCCAAAGTAAACACATAACTCCAGGTAGACTTACTGTTATCCCTATCTGATTGGAAATCAGAATCCGTGTAACCCACAGGGAGCAAATGATCTGCCTGGTAAACTAGCATATAATCTCTAGTCCTTTTCAGGTACTTTAATATATGCTTTACCTCAGTCCAATATCATTGTCCTGGGTTACTTTGATATCTGCTAACCATGCCCACGACAAAGCAGATATCCATCTCATACATAACATAGCATACATTAGGCTCCCTACAGCCGACCTTCATCTCCCCTATCTCCTTTGATATTTTAGGACACATCTCCTTAGATAAAGGTACTCCATGCCAAAAAGGTAGAAAACCTTTCTTGGAGTTTTGCATGCTAAACCGAGATAGGATAGTGTCAATATACGAAGCTTGAGATAAGCACAATATCCTTTTCTTGCGATCCCTTTTAACTTTGATCCCAAGGATGTGCCCAGCTTTTCCCAAGTCCTTTATATCAGACTGTTTGGACAACCATACCCTTACGTCTGATAACACTTTGACATTGTTGTTAATGAGTAAAATATCATCTACGTATAGTACAAGAAATACCACTACATTTCCATCACTTCTCTTGTATACACAAGACTCATCTGAACTTTGTATGAATCTATAAGACTGGATTACCTCATCAAACCGGATGTTCCAAGATCTAGTCTTGCTTCAATCCATAAATGGACCAATTAAGCTTACACACAAGATGCTCTTTGCCCTTCGCAATGAATCCCTCTGGTTGCTTCATATAGATGTTTTCCTCAAGACTTCCGTTAAGGAAAGCTGTCTTGACATCCATCTGCCATACCTCATAGTCCATATGAGCGACAATAGATAAGAGAATCCAGATCGACTTAAGCATGGCTACCGGCGAAAAGGTCTCCTCATAATCGATACCCTCTTTCTAAGTATACCCTTTCGTAACAAGCCTAGCTTTGAAGGTCTCTACCTTCCCGTTTGATCCTCTTTTTCT
This sequence comes from Boesenbergia rotunda, assembly GCA_024364735.1. Lineage (NCBI taxonomy): Eukaryota > Viridiplantae > Streptophyta > Magnoliopsida > Zingiberales > Zingiberaceae > Boesenbergia > Boesenbergia rotunda. The sequence continues at coordinate 144,362 of JAGFNQ010003900.1, forward strand.
CTTGTAGATCCACTTACATCCAATGTCTTTTACACCATCAGGTGGTTCTACTAGCTCCTAGACTTGATTAGAATCCATAGATTCTATCTCAAAATTCATCTGCCAAGATACCACATCTTTATCTTGGAGTGCTTCGTCATAGGTCCAAAGATCAGGTTCATGCTCACCAGGGACATCGTCCGAGGACTCTCCCAAAAACATGAATCTGTCAGGTTGTCTAACAACCCTCCCACTATGACGAGGTACTATCTGTGTATCATCTGTGACACGTGGTGTAGTCACTTGTGGTATATCCTCCTGTACCGTTGGTACTGAAGTAGGAACTTCCCCTTTTACTTCCTCTAGAACAATCTTACTCATGAGCTCGTGGTTCATCACATAGTCCTCTTCTAAAAATGGAGCATTCGTGCTAACGATGACCTTCTGATCTTTAGGACTATAAAATAAACCACCTTTCATTCCTCTAGGATAGCCTACGAACAAGCATACTTCCGTACGAGATTCCAACTTATCAGCGTCTCCCTTCAATACATGTGCTGGACTACCCCAAATCTGAATATATCTCAGACTAGGTTTACACCCATTCTATAATTCTGTGAGAGTAGAGGGTATTGATTTAGAAGGTACCATGTTTAGAATATACACTGTCGTTTCCAGAGCATATCCCCAAAATGAATTTGGTAATTCAGAATAACTCTTCATCGATCTAACCATTTCCATAAGAGTCTTATTCCTTCGCTCTGCCACACCGTTCTGTTGGAGTGTACTAGGTGCGGACAATTGGGATTGAATCGCAACCTCTGATAAGTAACTCCTAAACTCTCCCAAGAGGTACTCACCACCACGATCAGACCGTAGTATCTTGATACTTTTACCATGACGTTTCTCCACATCAGCCTTGTACTCTTTGAACTTGTTAAAGCACTTAGACTTGCGGCGCATCAAGTAAATGTATCTATACATTAAATAGTCATCTATAAATGAGACGAAATATTCAAAGTCACCTCTTACCTGGATAGACATAGGACCACACAAATCAGAATGAACCAACTCCAACACATCTTTGGCTATATACCCCTTGGCCTTAAAAGACATCTTTTTCATTTTACCTTCTAAACAAGATTCGCAGGTTAGAAAATCTTCCACCACCAATGAACCCAAAGGTCCATTGACTATCAACCTTTGAATTCTACTCAAGTTAATATGACCCAACCTTAGATGTCAAAGATATGTTTGGTTCATTTTTGAAGGTTCTTTTCTCTTATTAGAATTAGAAGATGTGTTATTAATTTCTAATTGCATCATGGGAGAAATTGGATCAAGAGTATACAAATTACCAACCAACGCACTAGAACAGATAATCTCCCTATTCCTTTTGATAACAACTCCGTCATTAAAAGAAACAGAATATCCATCCATAAATAATTCAGAAATTAAAATTAAATTCTTTCTAAAATAAGGTACGTAAAGATAATTTCTCAAAATAAAAAATTTATTCTTATTAAAAGATAAATAGACATCTCCCACTACAATAGCCGCCACCTCCATAGCATTGCCCATGTAGACAGTAATCTCGCCCTCATGTAGTTGTCTGGTTTTCTGGAACCCCTGCAATGAATTGCAGACATGATCAGTGACTCCCGTATCTACACACCAGGTACCAGTAGATAACACCGCTAAATATGTTTCAACAACTAATGAAAAAGATATACCTTTATTGTTCTCCTTCGGCGGGGATAGTCCACCTTCTAATGTCCAGTCTGCTTGTATGTGAAGCACTTGCCTTTCAGCTTCTTCACTCCACCCTGAGGTCCTTGAGATCCAGTCGCTTTCTTTGCCGAACCACCTTATTTCTTCTTCTTCTTGCCTTTTGGCTTAGAAGTAGAAACGTTTCCAACAAAGTAAGCGTGAGCACTTTGACGAAATAACCCTTCTGTTGCCTGGAGTTCTGTCAGAAGTTCCGCCAACGAATACATCCTTTTGTTCATGTTGTAATTCAGGCGAACTGCTCAATGTTGAGGCAATCGACCCTAAGATGATCTGGAGGATCATAGGGTTTTGATGTGCGTGGGCAATATGATTAAGTTAGGATTTATTGTGTTCTCATATGTGTACATGAGTGTGCAGGTGTACAGGTACACATGGACTTGGTTGATGTCTTCAGGTGAAGGATGGCATGAAGGCAAGCTGGAGGCTTGCGTGCACATCCGAGGGACCGTTGGATAGCAGGGACGATGAGCCGAGGGATGCGGACTTCGAGGAGTACGTGAAGGGTGGCATGGAGACAAACTGGAGGTTTACGTGCGCATTCGAGGGACGAGGGCCGAAGATAAAGAAGGCGTGAAGGCAACAGTCGAGGTTGCTGGTGAAGAGTCAACTGGGTTGTGAGGGTCTGAGTATGAGTGATTATACTCAGGGGCTATGCCGGGAGGGTTTGAGTGCGAAGAGACTTGTACTCGGGAGTGTAACCCTAGGCTTAGGTGTGTACCAGTCGACTGCCCCTGAGGCAGTCGACTGGTGTTAACTGGAACAGCTGGTAAAATTTGAACGTTGTACAGCAACAGTCGAATCTGAGTGGGACCAGTCGACTGCCCCAGGGGCAGTTGACTGGTAGCAGCTGTTTCAGACTCGAACCCTATTTAAAGGGACTCGTTTCAGACTACTATCCCTTGATGAAACTCACTGGGGTAAAGTGAGTTTGTAGTCTTTTGTGCCCAGATCTTGTCTAAGTGATTGTGGTGAGGTTTCTCCGCTCACAAGGAGCGACGAGGGCTAGCCGGAGGTTATCCAGGGATTGATCCACCGATGAATTCTTGGATTAGTCACCCGTCCGGGGTGGATACCAAGTAAACCTGGTTTGTTAGTATTGTTCTTTATTATTAGTTTATTTTTATTTGTATTTCCGCTGCGCAACTAACAACCTTTTAGAGATGTGAACGAAAAATTGATATTCACCCCCCTCTAGCACGCCAGTCGATCTATCAGTTGGTATCAGAGCGAAGGACCGCTCTTCATCGGACTAACCGCCGAAGGAGCACACGCTAGAGGAAGAAGAACATGGAAGATAAGTTAGGCAAGACATCCACACACCACCATCCTACAATCATGAAGAATTCGGCCATTGGAAGTCAAGGATGGAAAATTGGCTAGGGATGGATTGAGTGTGTAAAATGACCATTGAAGACCCCTTTGAAATTCTGAGAGACAAGCACGGGAAGAAGCTTCATCATAGATATTGGACAAATGAACAACAAGAACAATCAAGGGCAAACGAAAAGGTAATCAATATTTTGATTGATATTTTGCCTAAAAATGTGTTGAGTTGTGTAGGAGAATATAAAAGTGCTTATGAGTTATGGAGCAAACTAGAAGAACTTCATAAGAACCCTACACAAGCTCAACTAGTGGAAGAATCTGAAGAACTAAGCTCAAGGGTCCAAGAAGACCAAAATAAAGGAGAAGTGTCAAGTTCATCAAGTGAAGTTGAAAACTCGAGTGAGGAGCCATTCACCTCATCAAGAGAGGAAGAGGAAGTATCAGCTCAAGAGTTGATGGGGAAGAGAGACCCTCAACTATACAAGAGCAAAATAAAACTCCCATCTCTGCTAAAGTCAAATCAAAAGAGCATATTATATGCTTTGGTTGCAACAGAAAGGGGCACTACAAGGACAAGTGCCCGAAAGGTAAAAAGGAGGTACACGCTAAACCTATTTCAATTAATTTAAATTTTAACATGGGGTGTAGGAATGAGAAGGCTAAAAAGGAGAAAAGAAGGAATATTCGATGCTTTACATGCGGGGAGCTAGGGCATTACCATACAAAATGCCCAAGAAAAGGAGAGTTGAAAAAGATGGAGCACCTTAGAAGATGGGAGAAAGAGGAAAAGAGAAGGAGCTCACATCAAGGGGGAGCTACAAAGGTAAGGGAGGTAATCCCTAACTCTATTTATGCTCAAAGTTCTTCCATGAATGCTAGAAATGTAAACAATTGCTTGCCTAGATGTAATTTTGGTTTCAAATATCATGATAGAACCAAAAACACTTTTGCATGCCAAAATATTCAAAATTCTATGTTTCATGATAAACCTAGGAATTCTAGGACTAAGGACCAAGACATAAACCCTAAGGAAGGGAGAAATATGCCTAGAAAAGTGGGTAAACCTAGAAATGATCAAATTAGGTCTAATGACTCTAAGGTTAGGAAGTTAGAAAAGGAAAATCAAGTTTTGAGAGCAAAACTTGATAAGTTAGAGAAAAACCTAGATAGAATCATTAGAGGGTCAAAGGGGGCAAGCATGATGCAAAAAGATAAATCTCTTAGGAATGGTAGACCGGATTTAGAATACCACCCTAAGAGGGAAAATGTTGATAAAATATCATATTCAAGGGTGCCCTATAACTATGGTAGAGAGAAGGTCAGAAATGGCAAAGAAAAGCCATCTAAGGAAAAAGGAAAGGAATTGACCAAGCATAAGGTCTATAGGGTTAAGAGAGTGAGAGTAGAAGGTCAGGAAGCACCGGAGGAGCACCGGTGTGGTCTCGCCTTTGTAGAAGAGTTACCTAGGGAGGTAACTAGGGCTAGGAGCTCAAGGGAGAGTTCTAGAAGCCAACATGGGATCCATGGTCAATGGATCTCAAGTGGTTTCCTTCTAGGAGATTAAATGGACTATAGGGTGTGACAAGAGGTTCAAACGACTAAGGTTAGTCTCAATCCTAGAGAATTGACACACTAAAGTGAGAATTATGATGAAAAAGGAAGAAATTGGGATTATAATTGAGGGGAATTGATTTTAAATGCTTAAACATCATATAACTTGATGTCATCAGCAGATTATGAATGAACATGGGAAGAAGGATCAAAGTGAGGTCAAAATTAGAACTTCTGGATTGGTTTCATTAATACAATTTAGAGAGACTTGAAGTTTGTACCAATCTTGGGATTCGAGGTAATTTTGATTAAGATTATATTTTTCCCAAGTAGATATAGGATCCACAAATCTCTCCATGAAATTTCAGATTTTTTGGAAATTTGTGGAATTAGTTAGGCTTTTCTGAATTTCAGACTGGAAAATTAAAAAAATGAGTATCTGTAGGGCAGTCGACTGGTCCAGGACTGGGAACCTACTGTAAGTTTTACCAGTCGACTGGCCATAGGGCAGTCGACTGGTTCCGACTGTAAATACATTCTGTGAGGTTTCCTAGTAGACTGACCTCCTGCCAGTCGACTGGGACGCGGGGTTTATAAAAGGAAATGGGCGCGCCAGGGGAGCCAAACTCTAGGGTTTTGGCGATTTACCCGGTGATCTTCTCCTCTCCCGAGCTCCTTCTTCGTCCTCAGGCCCTACTAAGCCCTAAAATCCCTCTCTAAGTCCTTCTCTAGCCCCAATCTACTCCTAGGGTTTGTTAAAAAACTCCTCCTCTCAAGACATTCTCTCAAAATCAACACCATGAAAAGATTAGCGAAATGGTATCATGATTTAAGGTTTAGTTCTTCATTTAAACTTTGTTTTGATACTAATATGATATTTTGTATATGTTTTCTTTGGTATTTTCTCTTTTGGGGGGGTATCTTGGTATGCATGTATGTGTTGGGTATCTTAGGGTTGTGTCTAAGAGACCTAGGGGTGAAGGTTCATCCCATCCAGGTCCGTAAGCTCCACAAGAGGCCAGATTTAGGAGCTTAGAATGTAAAAAGTTGTTTGAAGAGAATGAGTTTGTCCCAATGCATTGTCTGTACTTAAACAAAGCCTATTTTCAAGAAAAAGCACCTCAGATTATTGAGATGGTCACCCATTTTGGCATTGAACAACTGGTTTATTGTCAACATGATGTTAATATCGATTTATACAAGGAGTTCTATGCAAACTTGACGTGTATTGACTCAGAAAATAATGTTTATGAATCTAGAGTGGCCGGTGTTACCATCCCCTTCACAGCCATGATTTTGGCTAGTTTTCTAGAGTGTCGGGCTTCAAATAATGGTAATACTTATTTTCCCAACGTTGTTGAGCCGCTTGAGTTTGCAGATGTGACCATCGATCAGATTCACTTGCACTATTTTAGAAGACATAGACATGAATCTGAGCGTACCTTTAATGCTAAACCCATGAGTCCATTTAGTCATGTTTTGTACAAGATTGTTATAGAGTGTCTCCTACCCATTGCTACTAAGGGGAGGGCAAGGATTCGATTGCCTCACCTAGTAATGATGTATGCTCTTGAGCGGAGATTGGACATAGATGTGTCTCTTCATGTATTTACCTCCATTTGCCACTTTTCCCAAATCGTTAATGGGAAAATCTATATGCCTTTCTGTTATGTGTGTGACTGAGTTTTTCCAGTTGCGATTCGGTATTCGTGTCACCAGTGGTCAGGTCAAGCACCTGTCCAAGGACTATGACTAGATTGGCACACGCCAATTGTCCTTGGCAGGTATAGAGAGTCGGCAGGGGACAAATACATTTGTCTGGAGGGAGCGTCCAGAGTCATCGAGTTCAGATGAGGAGCCTGGAGAGATAGTTACACGTGCAGAGTTCACCCAGCTCCGATCCGATGTTCACCAGCTTCAGGAGGATGTTCATGTCATCCGTGAGGATATCCACGGACTTCAGCAGACGGAGCAGAGGATTGAGACGACAGTTGATGGGATTACCAGCCGTCAGGAGGACATGTATGAGATGCTACGACAACTGCATCTCGTGTATCAAGCTCCACCTCCTCCTCCTCCTCCAGGCGGTGACGATCATATGTTCTGACCAGATGATGCAGTTTTTGGGAGTTGTTCAGTGTTGAGAGCATTATTATTACTTGATGTATTGTTTCTCTCAAACACTTTCCATTCTGATGATTGTAACTATTTGGATGATTTCAGGGCTTTGGCCCTAACTACTCTTTTAGATGTTTATCTCATGACTGCTTTTATGGTTTCATGTATGAAACATTTATGTATTGCTTTATTATGAAGATTTATGTCATGTGTTATCTTGACTTGCATTATTGTTTTTCTACTAAATACATGATTTAAGTTTTGTTTGAGAACAAGTTGTGTTAATGATATGTTATATGTTTTGGGTTGAGATCTCTAAATATGTGTTCATGAAATGATTTGGAAATTCTGTCACAGTTTGGTTGAAAATCAAATGATGGGGTTTATATATAAAAGGGCATGATCATTTAGACCTAAGAGAGAAAGAGGGGGAGCTTTTGTCAAAATGGAAATATCTATATGAAAAAGGAAAGGTTGGGAATCATTCTATATGTCAACTGGAAGTGAATGAAATTGGCAACTATAGGAAATCATGATTGGATTTCAACCTTGATACAAAGTTGACACTATTTGAAGTTTTTAGGATTTGTACCAAAAGTCAAGCACGGTTGTTGTTTTTCATGAACCAATATTTTTCTAGGGTAGGGAATACCTTAACAAGCGTGTTTGCAAAATTTCATATTTTTACGGATTTTCTGGAATTTTTTACGTGTTTCTGAATTTCGGCTGGAAATTTTAAAAACTGCGTATCAGTTGACTGCCCTGGGGGCAGTCGATTGGTAGTGTGGACAGAATGATATTTTGTGAGTTCTGAGGGGTTTTTTCAGAAATCTGGTTGAGTTCTTTTTGACACCAAAGCTACGGTTGCTAGGGGCAATGTTTTTGATGGTGTCAAAGGGGGAGAACTTGGGTGTTAAGTTAGGTTTGGGTTTGAAACTTAACCTTGATTGATTTGTGAAACCTTAGAGTTAAGTTGAGAGAACTTAACGTGGAATTAGCAATAAGGATTGAAAATTGGGAGAAAGCATAGGTTAAGGGGGAGGTTGCCCTTTGTGTATTATGCTTTGATTTTCAATTGCTATTGCTTTTGTTATTCGTGTTGTTATTGTTATTGCTATATGTTTACCTAACTTAACATATTGCCACACATCAAAAAGGGGGAGATTGTTGAGGCAATCAACCCTAAGATGATCTGGAGGATCATAGGGTTTTGATGTGTGTGAGCAATATGATTAAGTTAGGATTTATTGTGTTCTCATATGTGTACATGAGTGTGCAGGTATACAGGTACACATGGACTTGGTTGATGTCTTCAGGTGAAGGATGACATGGAGCCAAGCTGGAGGCTTGCGTGCGCATCCGAGGGACCGTTGGATAGCAGGGACGATGAGCCGAGGGATGCGGACTTCGAGGCGTACGTGAAGGCTGGCATGGAGGCAAATTGGAGGTTTGCGTGCACATCCGAGGGACGAGGGCCGAAGATAAAGAAGGCGTGAAGGCAACAGTCGAGGCTGCTGGTGAAGAGTCAACTGGGTTGTGAGGGTTTGAGTATGAGTGATTGTACTCAGAGGCTAAGCCGGGAGGGTTTGAGTGCGAAGAGACTTGTACTCGGGAGTGTAACCCTATGCTTAGGTGTGTACCAGTCGACTGCCCCTGAGGCAGTCGACTGGTGTTGACTGGAACAGCTGGTAAAATTCGAACATTGTACAACAACGGTCGAATCTGAGTGGGACCAGTTAATTGCCCCAGGGGCAGTCGACTGGTAGTGGCTGTTTCAGACTCGAGCCCTATTTAAAGGGGCTCGTTTCAGACTACTATCTCTTGACGAAACTCACTGGGGTAAAGTGAGTTTGTAGTCTTTTGTGCCCAGATCTTGTCTAAGTGATTGTGGTGAGGTTTCTCCACCCACAAGGAGTGACGAGGGCTAGCCGGAGGTTATCCGGGGATTGATCGACCGACGGATTCTTGGATTAGTCACCTGTCCGGGGTGGATACCAAGTAAATCTGGTTTGTTAGCATTGTTCTTTATTATTAGTTTATTTTTATTTTGTATCTTCGCTGCGTAACTAACAACCTTGTAGAGATGTCAACGAAAAAGTGTTATTC
>JAGFNQ010003900.1:154656-180414 GCA_024364735.1 Boesenbergia rotunda
AAAATCTCTCTCTAAGTCCTCCTCTAACCCCGATCTACCCTTAGGGTTGGTTAAAAACTCCTCTTCTCAAGTCATTTTTTTCAACATCAACACCATGAAAAGATTAGTGAAAAGGTATCATGATTTAAGATTTAGTTCTCCATTTAAAACTATGTTTTGATACTAATATGATATTTTGTATATGTTTTCTTTGGTATTTTCTCTTTTGAGGGGGTATCTTGGTATGCATGCATGTGTTTGGTATCTTAGGGTTGTGTCTAAGAGACCTAGGGGTGAAGGTTCATCCCGTCCAGGTCCGCAAGCTCCACAAGAGGCCAGATTTAGGAGCTTAGAATGTAAAAAGAGGTTTGAAGAGAATGAGTTTGTCCCAATGTATTGTCGGTACTTAAACAAAGCCTATTTTCAAGAAAAAGCACCTCAGATTATTGAGATGGTCACCCATTTTGGCATAGAACAACTGGTTTATAGTCAACATGATGTTAATATTGATTTGTGCAAGGAGTTCTATGCAAACTTGACTTGTGTTGACTCAGAAAATAATCTTTATGAATCTGGAGTGGTCGGTGTTACCATTCCCTTCTCAGCCATGATTTTGGCTAGTTTTTTAGAGTGTCGGGCTTCACACAATGTTAATACTTATTTTTCCAATGTTGTTGAGCCGCTTGAGTTTCCAGATGTGACTATCGATCAGATTCATTTGCACTATTTTAGATGACATAGGCATGAGTCTGAGCATACCTTTGATGCCAAACCCATGAGTCCATTTAGTTATGTTCTGCACAAGATTGTTATAGAGTGTCTCCTACTCATTATTACTAAGGGGAGGGTAAGGATTCGATTGCCTCACCTAATAATGATGTATGCTCTTGAGCGGAGGTTGGACATAGATGTGTCTCTTCATGTATTTACCTCCATTTGCCACTTTTCCCAAAGTGTTAATGGGAAAATCTATCTGCCTTTCTGTCATGTGTTGACTGAGTTTTTCCAGTTGCGGTTCGGTATCCACATCACCAGTGGTCAGGTTAGGCACCTGTCCAAGGACTATGACTAGATTGACACACGCCAATTGTCCTTGGCAGGTATTGAGAGTCGATAGGGGACATTTGTCTGGAGGGAGCATCTAGAGTCATCGAGCTCAGATGAGGAGCCTGGTGAGATGGTTACACGTGCGGAGTTTACTCAACTCCGATCCGATGTTCACCAGCTTCAGGAGGATGTTCATGTCATCCGTGAGGATATCCATGGACTTTAGCAGACGGAGCAGAGGATTGAGACGGTAGTTGATGGGATTACCAGCCGTCAGGATGACATGTAGGAGATGCTACGACAGTTGCATCTCGTGTATCAGGCTCCACCTCCTCCTCCAGGCGGTGACGATCATATGTTCTGACCAGATGATGCAGTTTTTTTTGAGAGTTGTTCAATGTTGAGAGCATTATTATTATTTGATGTATTTTTTTTCTCTCAAACACTTTCCATTCTGATGATTGTAACTATTTGGATGACTTCAGGGCTTTGGCCCTAGCTACTCTTTTAGATGTTTATTTCATGACTGCTTTTATGGTTCCATGTATGATACATTCTCTTTATGTTATGTTATTGAAAATTTTGTCATGACTTGATGATGTTTTGAATATTGCTTGAAAGTTCTTTAAGTGTTAATGGATGATATGCTGTCTCTTTTAAGTTATGATCCTTATAAATGTGTTAATGATATGATTTGGCAATTCTATATTGTTTATATTACTTAACATAATTTGGTTGAAAATCAAATGATGGGATTTCTATAGAAAAGGGCATGATCATCTAGACTTAAGAGAGAAAAAGGGGGAACTTTTGTCAAAATGGAAATATTTATATGAAAAAGGGAAGCTTGGGAATCATCTTATATGTCAAATGGAGGTGAATGAAATTGGCAAATATAGGAAATCATAATTGAATTTCAACCTTGATACAAAGTTGACACTATTTGAGGTTCTTAGGGTTTGTACCAAAAGTCAAGCACGGTTGTTGCTTTTCATGAACCAATATTTTTCTAGGGTAGGGAATACCTTAACAAGCGTGTTTGCAAAATTTCACATTTTTTCGGATTTTCTGGAATTTTTTACGCGTTTCTGAATTTCGGTTGGAAATTCTGAAAACTGCGTATCAGTCGACTGGTAGGGTCGCAGACGGCTGGGAGTGTGGACAGTTAGGGATTTTGTGATTTCTGAGCGGTTTTTCAGAAATCTGGTTGGTTCTATTTGGCACCAGGGCTAGGGTTGCTTGGGGCAATCTTTTTGATGGTGTCAAAGGGGGAAAACTTGAGTGTTAAGTTAGGCTTAGGTTGAAACTTAACTTGGTTTGGGTTATGAAACCTTAAAGTTAAGTTGGGAAAACTTAACTTGGTATTGACAATAATTATTGAAAATTGAGAGAAAACATATGTTAAGGGGGAAGTTGCCTCTTGTGTGTTATGCTTTAATTTTCAATTGTTTTTGCTATTGTTATTGCTATATGTTTACCTAACTTAACATATTGCCACACATCAAAAAGGGGGAGATTGTTGAGGCAATCGACCCTGAGATGATCTGGAGGATCATAGGGTTTTGATGTGTGTGGGCAATATGGTTAAGTTAGTGTTTATTATTTTCTCATATGTGTACATGAGTGTGTAGGTGTACAGGTACACATGGACTTGGTTGATGTCTTCTGGTGAAGGATGGCATGGAGGTAAGCTGGAGGCTTGCGTGCTCATCCGAGGGACCGTTGAATAGCAGGAACGATGAGCCGAGGAACGCGGACTTCGAGGCGTACGTGAAGGGTGGAATGGAGGCAAACTGGAGGTTTGCGTGCGCATCCGAGGGACGAGGGCCAAAGATGAAGAGGGCGTAAAGGCAACAGTCGAGGCTGCTGGTGAAGAGTCAACCGAGTTGTGAGGGTCTGAGTATGAGTGATTGTACTCAGGGGCTAAGCCGGGAGGGTTTGAGTGCGGAGTGAAATGTACTCGGGAGTGAAACTCTAGGCTTAGGTGTGTACCAGTCGAATGGCCCATGGGCAGTCGACTAGTGTCGGCTAGAACAGGCTAGCAAATTCGAACGTTGCACGGCAACGGTCGAATCTGACTGGGACCAGTCGACTGCCTCAGAGGCAATCGATTGGTAGCGCCTGTTTCAGATTCGAGCCCTATTTAAAGGGGCTCATTTCAGACTACTATCTCTTGACGAAACTCGCTTGGGTAAAGTGAGTTAGTAGTCTTTTGTGCCCAGATCTTGTGAAAGTGATTGTGGTGAGGTTTCTCCACCCACAAGGAGCGACGAGGGCTAGCCGGAGGTTATTCGGGGATTGATCCACCGATGGATTCTTGGATTAGTCACCCATTCGGGGTAGATACCAAGTAAACCTGGTTTGTTAGCATTGTTCTTTATTATTAGTTTATTTTTATTTGTATTTCCGCTGCGCAACTAACAACCTTGTAGAGACGTCAATGAAAAAGTGCTATTCACCCCCCCTCTAGCACGCCTGTCGATCTATCACGCAGCACACTGTATCGATTTGATGATGGGAGATATTGGTAAACTCGATATAGTGAAGAAGGTAGTAAAAAAAGGTCAATCTTTAACAAAATTCCTCTATAATCATCATTGGATTCATGTATTAATGAGGAAATTTATCAATGGTGAGATTCTACGACCAGGAGTGACTAGGTTTGCCACTCACTCTCTCCTGTTAAAATCGTTGAATCAAAAAAAGTTGGATTGAAAGTCATGTTCTCTTCTGAGGATTGGGAAGCCTCTCGATATTCTAACACAACCGAAGGTAAAGAGGTGCAAAAAATTATTATATCTGTTAGATTTTTGGACTATATTGCAGATATTCTTCTAGCAATAGAACCTTTGTACGTTGTTCTACGTAAAGTCGATATGACCAGGAAGCCACAAATGGGCAACGTTTACCGCCTAATTCATGAAGCAAAAGAGGAAATTAAGAGACGTCTTCAATCTCCAACTAATTATCAACATTACATTGATATAATCACTACACGATAGGACGATCAAATGGGAAAATATATTCATTTAGCAGGTATGTATTTTTTAATAAAAAATTTCTAATATTGTTATTAATAATTGCATATTTATATATGTTTAATTATTGCAGGTTATTATCTCAATCCGGCATATCAATACCGTTATAATCTTGGCACAAATGATGATTTATTACAAGCTCTCAGACATATAATATCAAGACTACAAACAAATAGAGAATCAATTGCTGAGACTATTAATGAAAGCCGATTATTTCGAGAGGCATATAGTTCTTTTAGTGATCCTATTGCAATGTCATGCAGATATAAAATGGATGCAGGTAAATATAGTAAAAATGATTATTAATTATTGTCAGCAAATATAAATATTATTTTAATTTTATTCTTATTTATCTTACAGCTGAGTGGTGGTTACAATATGGAGGATCAACTCCAAATTTGAAAAAGATTGCAGTACGAATTCTCTCACAGACAACATCTTCAAGTGGTTGTGAAAAAAATTGGTCAACTTTCTCCCTCATTCATACAAAAGTAAGAAACCTTCTTTCTTATCGTCGATTGGAGAAGATGGTCTACGTTCATTATAATATGCATCTTCAATTAAGAGCAATAACAGAAGAAAATGAAGAACAAGAGTCTGGTGATGTATACCCATTTGATATTGGATTTGTCCAAAATAAGAATGATCCAATGATGGATTGGTGGAGTGCTGTTGAGGCTGAAAATCCATTACTTGATGAAGTAGGAGACCCACCACGACCATCTTAATTTCTTATTCAACAAATTGAAACAATACAAGCTAGAGGAGATATCGGGAGGGAGAAGATTATGATGAAACTTTTGATCAAGAATTTTGATTTTCTGGATCTCGATCAAGACATTCTCAAACATTCCAAACCCAACCAAAGTTCATAAATAAAGGTAGAGCTCCTGCAGTTTTTACTAAAAAGAAAGACAAAGTCAAACCTCCTGCTTTTACAGTGAGAATTAGAGAAAATCCACTTGATGCAATTGATGAGCAAGAACATGATGACAGTGATGAAACATCATCACCTTCTGATACTGTAGTCCGACGAGAAGTTCGAGATGAGGATAGTGATGTTAATAGCAGTACAAGTACTCATGTAAGTGATGATAGTAGTGATGCATCTGGTGGTAAAAATTATGTTCCCCCTACTCTAGCATCGGAGCCATAGACATGTGAGGCAGATTACACACATGCAACTCAAGATGATGATCATGGAGCTAGAACTATTCAATATCAACGTCAAAATAAGGATGACAAACAAAAGAAAGCTCACAATTATCAAGATATGCGACAGAGTTTAGTTGAGATTGATTCTGGTCGAAGTTCATCATACTCTCAGCCTTTTTATTATAACTCATGCATCATATGGTGATCCATCATACCACAGTTCAGAGGCAGATGTTTATCCTTATCCTTATCCTGTGCCTGTACCTGTTTCGATTTCAATGGTGTCAATTCAAATCCAACTTCCAGTGATGAATCGAGATACGTTGATGGACATGTAGAGAAATAAAGTATCAATATTGCATGTCATGGGATGCTTATTTAATTTGTGCATTAGAGAACCATGGAATTGATCTAAGTAGAATGCTACAAGAACCAATGTTTTCATCTGATTCACGTCACTCCTTTTGGTATTAGTAAGGTAACATATTGTACTGTATCAATTTTAATTCGAGTTATTGATAGATCAATTTTCTTTAAAGAAAGTTATATTTAATTGTTTTCTTAACAATATTAAGTTGTTCAATAATTGAAAACTTATATCAAATCAATATACAACTTATTTTTAAATTATACACAATAAATATATATTTATCTAATAATTATTATATATAAATAAAAAATACCGAAACCATATCGGCACGAAACGATACGATACCAAAACGGTATCGTTCCGATCTAGGACCGAACCATCGGCACTGGTCGAAATTTTAAACCTTGGTTATGATATCAGCTGGGAGTGTTGAGGAAGCATGGTTTAACACTTTCACTATAATATAATCTGATGAGGATGATTTCAAGGGTGTTTAGGATGATGTTCTCCATGGAAATGGCTCTGAAGCTGAAGGTCTTGTACAACTATAGGTTCCTTCATAACAACTGCTTGCCATGCTTAGTTGTTGCTACCTCAACACGATTTTCTATGAAAGTCTTCCTTGAAAAGCCACTAGCAAGATCTCAAGTTCAGTTATTCACATTGGGGAAGAAAATGCTTGATAGTTGGTTAACCAAATACCTTCAGAGTACGAGGGGAGCATTACCTTAAGGATAAGAAGAAAATATCTGCTCCAAATTGTGCTACATATTCTCCATTTGGTGTTGATGCATATTTGTGCCAGTAGAAAATAAGCCACATTGCCCAATTTACGCAAATTTCCTTTTTAAATTCAGCTAGCATGTTGCCACCCTTGGTTGTAGTTAATGGGCAGGTTCCACTTTATCCTCCAACTATATTTCAGAGTGAAATTGATGGTGAAGGAATAAGCTTTATATTTTATTTTAGGTTTTCAGAAGGCTACTCTAAGGAACTTCCATCTTATTTCTTGGAGAGCATTAGAGATATTGACTTGATTATTTTGCTACATAGTATCTGAATGGGAGAATTCTCTATTTTTACGAGCACTAAACTGAAGGCGGGTACTTTTCCTTTGATTTTATAGTTCCATTTACCTTTAAATGCATGATTGTTCCCTTATCAGAGTAGGTTGATTTACCTTAAATTTATATTTTTTGTGTTCCTGTTTGGTACTTATTCTTTGCTTGATTCTTGAGTTAAAAAATCTAAATTTTCAGTTATATAGTCTCGACTTTTGTATTTCTGATCCGAAGAGTATTGCTAGTACGCATGTACTTTAGAAACATCATATAACTTATCTAGGGTTTGATTGACATTAGATATACCCTACCTACTAGATTAGTTGCATATGTGTTTGTTATGGTTCTGATTGGGGTGCATGTGTGACCTATTGATTCCATGACAGTTGTCCTGATTTTGTTTGTGTGCATTGATATCATGCACCATATTGCATTGTTGCATACTGGCGGTTATCAGCTCCCTTGTAGTTAAGCACGCCGTCAGTCATATAGTAGTTTGCCGACTCAACCACTTGGGGTAGTGGTAGTTGTCAGAGTGCGAGCGATCGTCTTATCATGCTACTCTCAACCACTCATGGATAGTGGTAATTGTTGGAGTAGTAGCCGACGGTGATACCCCCTCTGTTATTTATGAGGGATAGGTAGAGTGGTTGTGCTCCTCCGTTGGGTACTAGAGTGGTAGTGATCCCCTTCTTGAAGTTAGAGGTTGTTCCTCCTTGTTCTTGGATATTAGAGCGGTTGTGCTCCCCTTTGTCTTGGGGTTTGGGATTGAGATTTTTCTTTCAACATCCTGTTCACTTGGACAATCGTAGGAAATAGATGTTAGAGTGCGTATAGTTGTCACAGCTTTTGCCCAATCGGCCACACAGATATATGTGATGGTTGTAGATTGGTGTGTAGGGGTGACATATGTCATTGCATCATTTGCATACGCTGCATCTTGCATTTGTTTGAGCTATGATTGTTGTATTTGATTGACATGCATATATGTATTTGATTTGCATTGATTATTTGATCTGGATCTGCTCCATAGTCTGAGCAATTTATTGATTTGGTATGGGGGGTTCTGATCATGTCTTGCAGGTATATTTTTCGCATTTGTTTTGTGCTCTACTTTTTAGACACTGTATACCTTGTTTCTATTTGTATTAATTACCTTATTTATACCATGTATTTATCTGTTCGCTATATCCGCAGAGTTCGACCCCGGACTCACCACCACTTGCTTTCCTTTTTGTTTTAGATAGTAAATAGTTGTGTCTCGTGTCGCTAGGAAATGATCCTTCTGTTGCCCCTTTAGTCTTGGGTATTTTTTGTTTGAGTTTGTTTTATATTTTCTAGAGATGTTATTTTGTTCTGTAGTGGACGGGTTGATATTTTATCGTTCTTTGGTGGACTTGTAGTTATGTCATGAACTTCTGGTATATTTACATTTACTTTACATAGTTTAAGTTATTTATTATTTATTAATTCGATGTTAATAAACTGTGTGGTTGTGATGCCTTATTATTTTTAGTTCTATTGTTGCTAGCCGTATGTGGTTGTGCTTATTATATATGTGAGATTGATGTAGTATTTACTTTATATTGTCCGTTGTACAGGGGAGATATTGCCCGATTTCCAATAAGCATGAGCATCTGGGAGCTTGACAATTGTGGCTAGTGTGCGGAGAAGACGGGTACATTAGCTTTGTCAGATTTTGACTTTCAGATTTCAAGATGGTAATACCATATATGTTAATTATCAGTCCATCCCATAAAAATAAGAATAAATAAACTAGGTTTATAAGATAGTTGCACTACATTTACATTATTTCATCATGAATTAGTCCCTCTTTTATCCTTGGATTGAGTCTTCTTCATGCCCCTCGAACTTAATATAGATAGTATCTTATCATATTGAACTTGGAGCTTAGCATGCGTAGACGAGCAGCCTACAGTGGTTTGGTAAAGATGCCTATTAATTTATTCGAGGTGAAGACGAAAGTAGTTGAATATTTCTTGCCCAGATGTTGTCTTGCAAAATGAAAATTGATTTATATATGTTTTGTTCTTGCATGGTTGACAATATTATATATGTTATTTACATTACACTTCGAATATTGCTAGGAGGTGATATGGAGAATATGGTTGACCCTATGAACGGGCATAAAAGTCAAAAACATCAATGAACATGGAGGTCAAAGTTGTTAGTGTAATCTTTGTTAGGTCAGAGTTGACATAGTTTGATTAGGTTCGGGTGAATTTATGTTTAGTAAGCTTGGTAAGCTTAAGTTTTGATGTTTGATAATGATGTTTGAATATCGTATGAGTCCAGTGGATCAAGGTTGACTAAAGACTTGATTGGAAAAATCCTAGTGGGACTAGGCACACCTAGTGGGACTAGGTGAAATCCAGGTGGATCGGAGAGATCACACGTTGGCACGAAAAAGTCCTAGTGGGACTAGGCACACCTAGTGGGACTAGGTAAAATCCAGGTGAATCGAAGAGATCGTACGCTTACACGGGAAAAATCCTTGTGGGAGTAGGTGAAGTCCAGGTGGATCGGGAAGATCCCACGTTATCACGGGAAAAGTCCTAGTAGGACTAGGCACACCTAGTGAGAGTAGGTGAAGTTCAGGTGGATCGAGGAGATCGCATGCTGGTATGAGAAAAATCCTAGTGGGACTAGGTGAATTCCATGTGGATCGGGGAGATCGCACGTTGGCAAGGTGGAAGTCTACAGAGAGACTAGACCTAACTCAAGGATTAGGTAAACCTGGTTGGGAGCTAAGTTAAGTCTTAGTTAGGAACTAGACAAGGGAAAATTCAAGTTGGTCAAAGCTTTGATTGGACGCTTGGTGAGGAAGTCCTAATAGGTCATGGTTGACCGAGGTTAGGCAAGAGAACCCTAGATTTATGCACACAAGTTAGGGTTGGAGTCACAATCGATTGAGTAATCGATTGACATTAGTTTCTCGCGAATAGAAGCCTTCTTAATTGATTTGATGATCGATTAAGGAATGAGTGAATCAATTGGCTAATCGATTACGCTTCAAAAAATAGCAGTTGAATGACTAAGTATGACGTGGTAATCGATTAGGGAACCCTAAGTCGCGGCTATATAGGGTTTTCACGTAGGTTTGAAGCGAGATCGCTCCGACATTTCTTCGACGCTCTTCACCTTCTTCATCGTCATTTCAAGTGAGACCTTGGAGCACAGTGTTGTTGCATTTCCAAGGATCAAGAGATGATTCCAAGCTTGAAGAAAGTAAGAAAAACAAAGAGAGTTAATTTGTGTAAATCTTGTAAGATTTTTATTGTATTTGCTTATTCTTGAGTGTTTCTTCTTGTAAGCTTGTAAGAGGTTTCTCCACCTCAAGAAAGAGATCTTTCATAGTGTATGAGAAAGTGAGGAAGAGCGGATCCTTGGATTAGTCATCTCAAGGAAGTGGATACCAAGTAAATCGAGGTATTAGCATTGCTCAAGTCTTCCGCCGTAACAAATCTTCATCGAGTAAAGATCAGAGCTAATCACCCCTCTAGCTCTCCTACCGGTCCTAACAAAAGTTTGTGGAGATCAACCTAAATAACTCAACCCCACAACTCCTCACAATTCGAATGGACACCAAGGGGGATGTCACTCCCCAAGATACTAGCGGATAAATCCGATCAATCAATAACGAAACCCCACCTCGTTAGAATGTCCGAGAGGAATACGTTGTTTGAGCGATCAGGCATGACTTAATTCCCTCTCCCCCTTTGCCCCTAAGGCGTAGCGCAGATGGTGAGCGCATGATATTTTTGAAGTAATGGCCGGGAGTTGATCCTTAGGAGGTGATGACTTGCATTTTCGACCCCATCATGCGTCTATTGTCTATGTAGCTATATAAACCTCCCTCCATATCCATAGAACCGACTCTAAAGGGTCGTTAAGTTAGCGGATCTTCCTTTTAACTTTCTAAAATAAGAATGGTTTGAGAGCCCTACTGTGGATACAAATATCATCCTTGTGGGCGAGGCTAACCTTCGAATTAAGCCTAGTGGGCTGGTTGGCCCACAAGCCCATATCACGGTTAAGACCCAGAGCAAAGTTGTCAGGAACATGTGGCATAGTATTCCTACGTAGATACGGGGTGATAATTACACCTACGAATGACAAGATCATTCAATAGAGCTGAAATACGACGAGTAGACATGGTCCTTTATTTAACATAATACCTCATTGATACGGACATTGTTAAAGTGTTATAGAAGGGAGTCGTTTCTCCGTGAATGCAGGTATATTTTTTTTTTCATTTTCAGCCATTCTAGTTTTTACTATTGTTAACTTTCCCCTTCACCAAGCTAACTCGAGCGTCAAAATGGTTATCTCAGAATCTCCCTGGTTTGTTTGTTGGCGTTCTTCTCCTCTTCGTATTACCTATGGCATTGCAGGTTCTCCAAGCTCAAGGTCTTCACACGGTTAACGTTCGATCTAGCTCATCAATATTTTATCTTCATCGATTTCAGATCGGTGCGGTGGATGAGGATATCATACACTTCGAATTTAAGCCTTCTCTCTATCTCTACTTTCATGAATTAACCAAAGTTAATTTTCCCCGGCATACAAACAATTTTTAACAATTAAATAATCTGGTTTCATCAACTATTATTTTTAATTGATTTCGTGGAATATGTATACTTCCTATTTTAATGAATATACAAAATAGGGTCCCGGTAGCCTCGCCATGCACAGGGATGTCAAGTTAGATAGGTTGAATTGAGTTCAAGTCGGGTTAGAATATTTTTTTTAACTCCTAACCTAAATTTGACCCGAACCTGAATTCAATTCGAAATGTTCAAATCCGAACCCGACCCGAATAATTTAAAAAAAATTAATTAAAAATGACTTTTTTTTACTATTATATTTATAATTTTTCACTTTTATCACAATACTCTATCATAATCATTAAATTTTAATATTGATATTGATATATATAAAAATATCTTAATTTTTAAAATAAAATTTGATTAAATCCTAAAAATCACTAAATATTAAATTCGGATCAACCGGAATCGAAAATTTTCAATCCGAAACTCTCTAACTCGAACCTGGTCCAAATTCGAAAATTTTCAATCCAAACCTAATTTTTCGGATCGATTCGGATCAGATCGCTACTCGAATTTATTTTTAACACCCCTACCATTGCACTTCCATGAAAAACGAGTTCTTGGGGCCTCACCATTGTCCTAAGAATTAATGTAAGGCATGTAGAATCATGGGCATCCAATGTTTCATTTTCTGACAGTAAACTAGAACAGGAATGCATGTTCAGGCACATGGTGCATCAACATATCTGGTACCATAACGCCAATCTGTTCCAATCATCTAATGCATTCTGTATTACGATACGCGTCTTCTTTCTTTTAAAAAATGAACCTCACTGACGACACCAACAATTATAGGTGGACAAAGGCAAAGATCATTTGTTATTCGAATATATATGGTACATATACATTTTAGATCCATGAATCCAATGCTGGAAACAATAAGATCTTTGGTTCACTATCTGGATAGTAAAATTACAGCAGTGACTACTGACTACAGAGCAGTGAAGCAGAGTTCCATGGAAAGGTTGGAATCCAACAGCTCCTCAATCATCTGTTCTACGTGACACTCCTCTAGGCAACTAACCTCCACGTTCTCCCCCACCAACGCCGGGTTCACCTCCACGAAACTGCCCTCCGATGGCGATCTGCTGTTTGCAACGGAGACCGACGAGGAAGAGGGCTTCTGCGGCGGCGTACCAGAGTCGGTAGGCTGCGCTGCTTCGACAGACAGTAAGTTGAAGCGATGCAGCTTAGCCGTGAGGGTTGCCGACAGGTACTTGACTTTGGCCGGCAAGGAGCCGTTTGGGCCGTGAGAGAAGTTGGTCTTCGCCATCGCCCCGCACATGAGTCTCGCTGCTTCGTCGTAGGCTCTCGCGGCATCGTAGGCCGTTTCGAATGTGCCCAGCCATATCCTCGTCTTCCTAAAATATAGAATACAACATTGCTTAGACCCATCGAAGATCTCGATCCTCAAGTATAGACAAGTAGTTACAGGAGAGGATGACGGATTTCAGAGACCCAGGAGCCCCAGTGCCTCTGCCGGACGCCGCGAAACCGCTTCTGAGGCCTGGCCATGCCAGACAAAACAGAGAGCTTCCTCCTGAGAACAGGGGAAGCAGGGGATGGGTGGATTATATAATCCTCTATATAAAATCTGGTCTTCCTTGTTTTGCGCAAGGGTTGGATTACAGATCTCTAATGACTAGACACTACTCGATTTGTCAAGTCCCATACTTCGCCGGTAAATAATCCTAACTCCAGTGAAGGACAATACTGGGATACGCTATTTTTCAAGATCTCCATATAAAATTCCTGATCCGCACGGAATTCGTTGCACCCTCCCCAAACTGTCCGTTTTGCCGGTAGTGTCCTGTAGCATGGCACCTTGCGGGGCGAGAGTGCATGCCCATGTCGTTGGGTTCCCTGGTAGGAGAAAACTTGTAGAGTCTGGGAGGAGGAATTGATTATCACTCAGATGGTCTAGAAACAAGGCGAGTGCACCAGAACTTGTTGGCTGCAACATTTGACCCATACTCCAATCCAAACGTTGCTGAAGCATTGTAACAGCAGACATTAGTCTGTTCCCGTGTGAAACCGCCACATCATTAGTCTCCCTATAATGATTTCATATCATATGGAGAGAAATTCAATAGGAGTATAAATGATGAGCCCATGATGGGATATCTTCGAATGATGACATCTCTAGGATTCAACTCCTCAATTCGGGCAAAATATCATGTGTTTATCATTTGTGTCAAATCTGATACTCATCCCTGAATTCTAGGGTTTGTTACAATCTTCTTTCTTATTTGGTGTGGTCCATCAATTGAATTTTAGATGTATGATAGAATTGTCCTAGTGAATCCACTAGATATTATATAACAATTTCAATTATTATTAGTTGAGAATTCGTGGACCCATGTCACTTTGGCTACCGGTTGGATTTTATTTGCACCATGAAACATCTCGTAGACATGTTTTCTCTATAGTAGGTGACAAGCCTAAGTTAACTGTGGCTTCTATCTGGATCTATTGTCAAGGACTTGTTAATTTGAAATCTAGTTGTCATTTTCCATCAGTTAGCTGTAAACTTGCACAAATTCTTTGACCTTGCTATTTGACGGTCCTCGCTAGGATGACTCGGTCTGACCAAGATGACCTAGTCTGTGGCAACGCGTGAGTCAGGGTCGGGTTTGAATGCTAATTGGGCACAAGTCACTCGAATTGGACCGAAACAAGAGTTCACAAAGTGGAGCAAAGGTTCCAAATGGCAGCAACCCCCCCTTTGAAGTCCCAAGGAGGGTTTATATAGGGGAGAGGAAGCCCCCTGCCTTGTCAGAGCTGTCCCATCTCATTAAGAGCTGATCAGTTGACAGACTGAGCTAATGACAGCTTTAGTCGCTTTGTGAGACTGCCACAGCCGCCTGACAATCTGTCCAAGTTGTCTCCTCTGATCCCCATTAATGTTTGACGGCTCTGTCAGGTCATGATTATGTCAGAAGTCCTTTCCCCATAATGAGGAGATTTGGGAGATCTCCACTGCTGAAGCAACCTGTCACTCATTCGGGATAGTCGGCTCGGGCCTACCAACCCACGACCTAGGTTAGTTAGACAAGCTCAGCCTCTCGGTCACTCACATTTTTAGGGTGGTCCTAAAGTGTCCGACCCAGGATGCTTGATTCAGGGTGATCGACCCAGGGTGACCGACCCAGGATGACCGACCCAGGGTGGCCGACCCAGGGTGGCCGACCCAGGGTGACCGACCTAGGATGACCGACCCAGGGTGCCTGACCCCGGGCGCCTGACCTGGGGTGTCTGACCCTGGGTGCCCGACCCAGGGTGACTGACCCAGGGTGTCCGACCCAGGGTGACCGACCTAGGGTGCCTGACCCCGGGCGCTTGACCCCGAGTGTCTGACCCTGGGTGCCCAACCCTGGGTGTCCGACCCAGAGTGACAGGCCCTGTAACGCTCGCCTTTCTCCCACACCTTACGGCGCGGCGAGAGGCGGCCTTACGCTAACATACATAGGGGCATGTGAACATCGTAATGCAGCGGAATAATTTAAAACTTGTACATACATTCACCTAACTCTTGAATCATGAATATATGCCTTAACTATCATTCATGAACATGGTGACATTGTAACTTAGCATATTAACATCATACGTAGCATTATTGTAACGCCCGCTTTTTTTTTTCATAAAGTGGCGTTACGTTAACATACTTAGGGCATGTAGACAACATAACGCAGCGGAAACCTTTAACTTACACCTACATGCACTCACTACCATTCCTAACATCATAACATGGGAACTTGGCAGATTAACTTTATACTTAGCATCATGTCATGTCATACTTAGCATCATGTCATACTTAGCATCATGTCATAAAGTCACATTCAAGCACATCATAGTAAAGGTAAAGTTCTATCATAAGACGAGCAAACATATTATTTCTTGGCCAAGTCACTATCACACACATGCTTTAATGCCCTCCTGCTGCTTCCTTACTGTCCCCTTGCGTGATCTGCGGTATAAGGAAATAAGACTATAAGCACACAGGCTTAGTAAGACTCTTTCCTACTCACTAAAATCATTCATCACTTAATCATGAGCACATGAAACATTAACATACTTAGTGCTTTGCTTAGATCATAAGCCTTTATGACCACTTAGCATACATTCGACATGACATGAGCATAACTTAATCACATTCGTAGCATGACGTAAACATAAACATAAAAACATTCATGACATGGCATGATACTTAGCATAGACATAAACATTGTAAACATTCATAGCATGGCATAATACTTGGCATAGACATAAACATAATAAACACGACCTCATAAACATTCTTAGCATGAACCTAAATAAAATCATGACATCCTAACTTAGCACAAACATAATTAAATCATGGCTTCATAAATTAGCATGGACATAAATAAAATCATGGCATCCTAACTTAGTATAAACATAATTAAATCATGACATCATAAATTAGCATGGACATAAATAAAATAATGGCATCCTAACTTAGTATAAACATAATTAAATCATGACATCATAAATTAGCATGGACATAAATAAAATCATAGCATCCTAACCTAGCATAAACATAATTAAATCATGGCATCCTAAACTAGCATGAACATAAATAAAATCATGGCATCCTAACCTAGCATAAACAAAATTAAATCATGGCATCCTAACCTAGCATGAACATAAATAAAGCATGACATCCTAACTTTAAATCATGGCATCACAAATTAGCATGAACATAAATAAAATCATTTGCATAAACATACCTTGCATAAGCTTACTTTGCATACTATTCTTATCATAGATATAATGCATAACATGGATGGATGCATGTAGCAATTGCGCATATATATATATATATATATATATATATATATATATATATAAGGATGCTTAATCTTTAAAACATGCTTTTCAATACTTTATCATAATCATAACATTCATTGGGCCCTGGCTTGTACCACATTCATACATCATATGCGCGCATCCCTAAGTAAATACGAGGTAGCTAATCTCGACCTACTAGGGTAAGGACAGCTTCATCGGTAGTCCCGAACCGTAAGGACAGCTTCATCGGTAGTCTCGGTAGTCCAGAACCGTGGACCTTACTTAGGTCCGGTACAAACCCATAAAATAAAATAAAATGCTTTCACATGCTTTTTCATTCATCATCATTCATAGCATATTCATTCATTCATCATACTTAACATCATCATTATGGCTTAAAGGCATGAACTTTAACTTCATTCTTCATTTTTCATTCTTAAACATGGCATATGTACAGATCATTCATAAAGCATGGCATACATACAAATTATCTATAACTCATGGCCTACCTACATCTCATTCATAAAACATGGCATACCTACATATCCTTTATGAGACATGGCGTACATACATATTATTCATAAACATGACATACATACATATCATTCATAAGACATGGTATACATACATATCATTCATAATCATGGCACATGTCCAAACATTTACGACCTACATATAATTCATGACATATAAACTAAGGGTTTGGTTAACATAGAATTCTTCCACCTTACTTAAACATACATCTTAATAACCTATACCCAAGCATCTTGGTAGGTGTAACCCAACCCTAGCCCTAGGTTAGATCCTTGGCCGAAAGCCCCAAGGAAACCCTAGGTCCATGAAACTTCGCATGACTTCCCAAACAACATCTCCTACATACATACTAGGCCATAGGAAACATTTGATTCCATACTTAAGACCAACCCTAATCCTTCAACCCTAGTCTTGCTCTTGGCCGAAACTTCAAGGCCATGGGGGCATAGAGAAATTCCATTAAAACCCCAAATCAATTGCTTAAACACCAACCATACCTTACCATAGGGCCATTGGGGCCCTTACTTGAAATAAGTCCTAACTTTCCACCCTATTAGGGTACTTGGCCGAAACCTATAGGGTCTCTAGGCCATGTGAAACATTCACATAAACACCCTCCATCTCCCTTATATCATGATAAAACATAAAACACATACTTGAGGTTTTAGACCCAACCCTACCCATGGGTTCTCGATATTGGCCGAAACCCTAGGGTATCCTAGGGTACCCCAAAAATTTCCAAAAATTATATTTAATCTCTAAACATCATGAGAGAACATTAAACAACATTATCCAGATTTTTAGCATCATCATGGACCCTAAAATATAGTAGCCGAAACCCATAGGGTCTCTAGGGTGCTTGATTTTGTTTCTTTCAACAACAAGTCCCAAAAACCAACCAATAAATCATGCTAAACATAAGGAACTATTATACCACAGGTGAGAGAGTCTTACCTTGGTTGATCTTGATTTTTAAACCTTAAAAGAGAAGGAAATTGTAAAATCTTTGGACCCTTGAACCCCCTTGTCCTTGTATCCTTGGGAAGCCTTTAGATCTTGGAGATGAGACCCTCTTGTGAAGCTTTTCCAAGGACAATTCCTCCTTATGGTGTTCGGCTAGGATGAGGGAAGGAGGAGGAAGAAAATGCAAAGTGATGGAAAGAAAAGGTAACTCCCAAACCCCCCTCTTTATAACCCATCAAGGAGGTAAATGAAGAGTCTCTCCATGACCCTTCATCTTCTTCTAAGCCTTAACCAATATCCACTTCATTCCCTCATAACATTCCCTTGCTAGGTGAGTTGGTTAGAGCATGCATGGTTGTAGAAGAGGTCCAAGGTTCAATCCTTGGTCCATGCACCTTATTTTTATTTTATTTTTCTTTTTATTTCCCCAAAATTCCGAAAATCCTCTAAAAATTCCCCCATAATTATTTTAATATTTCCTATTAGAATCCTTTATATTTATATTAATTTTCACCTAAAATCTACCAATAATTTTGGTGCTAAAAAGCCCATATAAGGCCCATTAGTGCCCTTTTTCCCAATTTAAATGAGAAAACATGGATTTTCTAGGCCAAAGTTCGCATTAATATTTCTAGGTTCCTCGGAAAATTATCTAGACATGCTTAATATTTTAAAGAAATATTAAGAGAATTTTCCGGGTCGTTACAATTATGATATAAACATTCCATAACTCATCCATAAGCATCATAAGTAGTAAGTTATTCTTTAGGCATAATTATCATAAGTATAGCATAGAACCTAAGAAGGTGTTTCAAAACACAAGGCATGCAACAAGTGTAAATAGGAGAATCCTTTTTCTCTTTACCTTGCCATGTCACTGCCACACACACACTCTTGCCCTCCTACTGTTTCCCTTAATAACTTCTTGTTTGATCTGCGGTATAAGACAATAAAACTATAAGTGTTGGTGCAATCTTGGTTAGGTCAGGGTTGACCTAGGTTGACTAGGCTCGGGTGAGCCGATGTCTGATAAGCTTGGTGAGCTTATGTTTGGATGTTTCGATGTTTGATAATTATGTTTGAATGTCGGATGAAGTCAAGTGAGTCAAGGTTGACTGGAGACTTGACTGGAGAAGACCAGGTGGATCGGGGAGATTGCATGCTGGCAAAGGTGGAAGTCCTAGTTGGGAACTAGGCAAGGGTAAAGTCCAGGTGGATCGGGGAGATTGCACGCTGGCATGGAAAATGACCTAGTGAGACTAGGCACACCTAGTGGGACTAGGTGAAGTCCAGGTGGATCGGGGAGATTGCACGCTGGCATGGAAAAAGACCTAGTGGAACTAGGCACACCTAGTGGGATTAGGTGAAGTCCAGGTGGATCGGGGAGATCGCACGCTGGCATGGGAAAAGACCTAGTGGGACTAGGTGAAGTCCAGATGGATCGGGGAGATCGCATGCTGGCAAGGTGGAAGTCTACCGAGAGACAAGACCTAACTCGAGGGTTAGGCCAATCTGGTTGGGAACCAGGTTAAGTCCGAGCTGGGAGCTAGGCAGTAGAAATCCAGGTTGGTCAAAGGGGTTGACCGAACACTTGGTAGGGGATCCTAGACTTGTGAAAACAAGTTAGGTTGAACTCAATCGATTGGGTAATCGATTGGGTGAATCGATCAGTTGATCGATTAGGGAAGTTTGCGCGAGAGGACAGAAGGGTCCTGAATCGATTGGGTAATCGATGCAGGGTATCGGTAATCGATTGACTAATCGATTAGGGCAGTTTGCGCGAGAGAACAGAAGGGTTCTGAATCGATTGGGTAATCGATTCAGGACACTCGTAATCGATTGGGTAATCGATTACGGTTCGAAAACTAGCCGTTGAAGGGCTGAATCTGACGTGGTAATCGATTGGGTAATCGATTCAGAAACCCTAGGCGTCGGGTATAAAGGTTTTCACGTAGGTTTGAAGCGCAACTCTTCTTCCTCCTTCCACGCCATCTCAAGAGAAGCTTTGGGGCTTAGTGTTGCTGCACTTCCAAAGTTCTAGAGGCGATCACAAGCTTGAAGATAGCAAGGAAAGCAAAGTGTGAGCTTATTCATTGTAAATCTTGTAAGATTTCATTTGTATTTGCTTTGTTTCTTGTTGTATCTTTGTTTTTTGTTGTATCAGAAAAATTAATATATATTGATCAGCAAAATTATGTTGGTGTACAAATCTCTAATAATTATAAATTATGTTGCAATATGAGTTTTTTAGGTCTATCAGTGGGTTTTCATCAAAACCCACTGATGGACTTAGGATATTTGGATTTCTTAAAACCCAATATCAATAGTTAGATTTGAGTTAGGAGATGATATTTTTGGTGTCCAAACTTCTAATAATTATAAATTATGTTGCAATAGGAGTTTTCTAGGATGAATCAGTGGGATTCGGTGAAAACCCACTGGTGGACCTAGGATACTTGGATTTCTTAAAACCCAATATCAATAGTTAGAGTTGAGCTAGGAGATGATATTTTTGCTGTCCAAACATCTAATCATTATAAATAATGTTGCAATATGAGTTTTTTAGGTCCATCAGTGGGTTTTCACCAAAACCCACTGATGGACCTAAGATACTTGGATTTCTCAAAACCTAATATCAATAGTTAGAGTTGAGCTAGGAGATGATATTTTTGCTGCCCAAACTTCTAATTATTATAAATTATGTTGCAATATGAGTTTTTTAGGTCCATAAGTGGGTTTTGGTGAAAACTCACTGATAGACCTAGGACACTTGGATTTCTCAAAACCTAATATCAATAGTTAGATTTGAGCTAGGAGATGATATTTTTGCTGTCCAAACTTCTAATAATTATAAATTATGTTGCAATATGAGTTTTTTAGGTCCATCAGTGGGTTTTGGTGAAACCCACTGATGGACCTAAAAAACTCATATTGCAACATAATTTATAATCATTAGAAGTTTGGACAACAAAAATATCATCTCCTAGCTCAAATCTAACTATTGATATTGGGTTTTGAGAAATCCAAGTATCCTGGGTCCATCAGTGGGTTTTCACTGAAACCCACTGATTCATCCTAGAAAACTTCTATTACAACATAATTTATAATTATTAGAAGTTTGGACACCAAAAATACCATCTCCTAGCTCAAATCTAACTATTGATATTGGGTTTTAAGAAATCCAAATAACCTAGGTCCATCAGTGGTTTTGGTGAAAACCCACTGATAGACCTAAAAAACTCATATTGCAATATAATTTATAATCATTAGAAATTTGGACACCAACATAATTTTGCTGATCAATATATATTAATTTTTCTGATCAATATATATTATTATCTCTCTTAATTATTTTTGGTGAAAGCTCACTGATCAATATCCTAGGTCCATCAGTTGATTTCAGGCACACGCTGGGCCTGAAATATTTTTGTTTCAGGCCCAGTGTGGGCCTGAAACCTTTTGTTTCAGGCCCACGCTGGGCTGAAATAAAAATATTTCAGGCCCAGTGTCGGTTTGAAACAAAAAATTTTAGGCCTGAAATAAAACACTCTGTATCATTGTCATGACCCCGAGTCGAGTAACAAGCATTCCCCTTTTTTCATGCCAAATTGGCGTATCACACACATGTCAAATTAATAAAGACAACGTATAAGATGTCAATCATAAATCTTACTAATTTAATAATATAATTAAGTTGATTATTTTTAAAATTAATTGAGGTAAATTACATATATATGATAATTTAAAAAAACACTATATTAAAATAGGTTAGTGCAAGAGTAAAGTTGTGATTTTTGAAACCATAATCCAACAAAAATAATTGTTTCAGGCCCACGCAGGGTCTGAAATCTTTTGTTTCAGGTCCACGCTGGGCCTGAAATATTTTTATTCCAGGCCCATGCTGGGCCTGAAAGCTTTTGTTTCAGGCCCACCCGGGCCTGAAATAAAAATATTTCAGGCCCAACGTGGTCCTGAAACCAAAAGATTTCAGGCCTTTCTAATTTAAATCCATTTCCATTCATGATAAAATTTTTTACCTAAGGTCCCTTAATGGCCATGGTATTAGAAGGGCCCATGTAAGGCCTATTATTACTTTGCTTCTTAATCTATATGGAAAATCATGGATAATCATGCTATGGTTCATACTCTCTATGTTCCTCGAGAATCTATCTAGGTACGATCAATATTTAAAGAAAATATTGAGAAAATTTTCCGGGTCGTTACAGGCCCAGGGTGACTGACCCAGGGTGTCCAGCCCAGGGTAAGGGTGACTGACCCAGGGTGACCTCGACTTGGTGATCCCGACCGGTTAACCCCGACCGGGAGACCCCGCCTGGGAGGTCTGTTGCTTACCGAGCACTCATGAAGAGATCCGACGAAACGCTTCTGTTTTATTCCGACTGAACTTTCCCGACCGGTGATCTCCGACCGCTAGAGTTCTTGGCCGGGAATGCCCGCTTGGGTGTCATTGATTGGGCCCCGTCTCAAGTTGCTTCGAATCCTGATCCTCTTAGCTAAATCAATATTCAGCACCCTAATTCGATACTGAACCCGGTCCACTTCATCTGATCCAGACCCAATCCGACCGGGCCCCTAATCAGCTCCAAAAACTTACCCGACCGGATCAACAAATAAATTCCATTAAATCCTACAAAAATTTAGGAACGCAATATCAGAAGTTCAGTCATACATGTGTAACCTCAGACGACTTGTTGAGCTTCACAAAAGTTTCTATCGATCATCAAGATAAATCGAGAAGTATTCGTGACTTGCAGTCTAGAAGCCCAGCATCCTAGGGTTTATGTTCCCTTTGAAAGAAAAATTCCTGTAAAATTAATTGGGGATAAATTGTAAATATCTGAATGATGACTAATAACTCCGCAGCTGCACCTACGTATGTTGATTAATGAAGAATATTCAGGATGCATACATGAAGTTATATGTAATTCGCACATGCCAAATTTAAATTTTCACTAAGCAATATAGATGCACACAATACCTAAAGATGTCAAAACGGTTTCTAATACTAAATAAAAAAAATCAATTGAAAATTTAAATAAAAATAATTAAAATTTTGTTATGGGGCCCTGTCTTGTAACAAGCCTCACTAGGCACAATGCATGACTTGATAGGGTGCACTTGATAAGTTACTAATACTAAAAATAAAAAAATCGATTGAAAATTAAAATTAAAAATAATTAAATATTTGCTAAAGTTAATTAAGAAAAAAAATCAATCAATTTTTTTAATAATCACAAATCTAATTGACCAAATATTAATATTAACAAATGACATAATAATAATTTAGAAGAAGATGAATTAATAGATCAAGAAGATCATTTTTTTAATGATATTGATGAAATTGTTATTTAAAATATATATAATCTAGCATAATAGAAAGTTATAAATATAAATTTAATAGATTAATTAGTTAAAAAGGTCCAATTATAGAAACTAATTTAGGCTTTACAATTTATAAAATTTTTAAATATTTTTCTATGAAAATTATTAAACAGAGAAAAATATGATAGACTAATGTATTCAAAAGAATTAGATAAAATATTTTACTTTGTTATACAATATTTAATCAAAAAGCAATTATAATTTAATTAGAGAACGAAAGTGTCATGTTTACAATTCATAAAATAAACAGTAAATATGAGTATTTAGTTTTAAATATCGAAAATGGTGTAGACTGGTTTTTAAGTTTAAAAATCTCCCTCTTAACCAAGGGTCTCTCCCCAAAATCAGAAGAAGCAAAACATAATAGGTGAAAGATATATGAAATAAATATAGCATGACAAAACACTCATATGCATCATATGACAATGGAGTAACAATAGACTACAACTAATGATTGAAATAAACACCAAAACAAACAAACACATCAGAATGCCATCAGCCACACAAAGTCAGACGACAATAGTCAAAAGTCAAAGTACAAAAAAAAATATCAGTCCTGATCGTCGGGATCACGGGGGACATCAGACTGCATCGGATCAAATGCAGTGTCATCAAAAGGCAGAAAGCTCCCTGGAGTAGTGCTGCTCGATGGCTGAAAGCCTGGAAATGTCTGCGATGGTGGATGACCAGCCATCCACGAGCGCAGCTCTGCAAACATCT
Organism: Boesenbergia rotunda; assembly: GCA_024364735.1. Lineage (NCBI taxonomy): Eukaryota > Viridiplantae > Streptophyta > Magnoliopsida > Zingiberales > Zingiberaceae > Boesenbergia > Boesenbergia rotunda. The sequence continues at coordinate 178,367 of JAGFNQ010003900.1, forward strand.
CCCGTTGATCGGCAAGCATCATAGAAATCTCAGACTGGATCGCCTGCTGGCCGAGCTCCCACATATGAAATCGGTGGTCCATAGTCTGCTCGAGCTCAGCAATTTGCCATCTGAGATCCGACTCTGCCTCGTCGTCCTCAGCTGCGGGCACACCATGATATCCAACGGGACCTGCGGTAACCTGAACATGTGGCGCCCGTGGAAGCTCCCCAAGACCCCTCCCATCCTCCCATCGTATCCCTCGAGCATCGGCAATGATGCCAGACTTGGAAAACGCGTGTTTTCCAAGTCGGCAGTCTTGTCGAACCATCGACACAGTCCTACCTTTGGACACATCAATACCGACTGACTCAAGCCAGTCAGTAATAATGTGACCAAAAGGCATATATATTGTACGACGCCCGGGATCACTATAGTAGATAATGGAATGGTAAATACTCGCCATGATGTCAAAGTCAAGGTGGCGATGCATCCTATAAAGCATCAAGCAGTGGTAAGGACGAATCTCCGCTAGGGGCTTTGAAGTGATCGATAAAAGGCAGTTGGTGATAATCTTGAAGAGGATATAATCAACAGCGGAGAGTCGAAGGGCAACAAAAGTGGGCAACTCACTGGCAAGCTCATCGAGGCCATCCGGCCTGGGGTGTCCGAAAAAATATTCATAGATGGAATCAGGAGTGACTCCCACGAACGGAATCGGTAAAGGATCTGGAATAGTAGGGTAGATGGGATAGTCATTTGTCGATCAACGACAGGCTAGATACTCTGAGAAAATGGAGTAAGTGAAATCTAAATTTATCTTGGCCACTCGGGTGGTATTCCCCAAACTACCATCACCGTGATGAAGATTATTATAGAATTCGAAAACAAGGTCAGTGTTGATACTCCGTTCGAGAAACACAATTGACTCAAGATCGTAAAATTCAATTATTTGTCTCACTGATGGGCAGTAATCATACACAAATGACTTATCCACAGATCGACAAGGGAGGAGCTTAAAGGTAGAATTTTGAAAAGTTTGTTCAAAGTATGCATTAGGAAATCTCGGATTTGAAGAAGGTTGAGGTCGGGAGGATTGGGAAGGTTTAGATGTTGAAGGGAATTTGGATTTTGAGGTTCCCTCACCAGAAGCCTTAGATTTGGAAGATTTTCTAAGGACATGACACAACAAGGTTGGATCAGTGGTGAAGGTCACGGTACAACAAGGATCAGTGGTGAAGGTCACGGCACAACAACACCAATAACAATTATTAGATCCAAAATCACACAAGTATTACAAAAACATTGAGATCAGGTGAAAGTCTTACTTGGGTGCCATGTTCGTTGGTTGTAGGAAGAACATTACACCAGAAGGATCGCGCGGGAAGAACTTCACCGAAAACTCGCACACAGAAAATTCGCAGAGGAAGAACTTGTTGCGATGGAGAGGAAGACGATGTGTGTTTGGCGGCTAGGGTTGGAAGAGTTTAAGGAGGGTTGGACCGATCACCAACCAGATTTAATGGAGGGGATCGGACGGTCGATCGATCAGGAGGGTTTTCGGACCGATCAAGGAGCACCCTGATCGATCAGAAGCAGTCTGATCGGTCACCGTGACCGATCAGAAGGCTCCTGATCGGTCTCCAGACCGATCAGGAGGAGCCTTGATCGGCCTGCCCAATCTATCAGGAAGAGCCTGATTGGTCTGCTTGACAGATCAAGAAAAGCATGATCGGTCTCCTTGACCGATCAGGCAGAGTCCTGATCGGTCTGTGGACCGATCAGGTTCAATACAGAATGATTCCTGATACATGCTATTCGATACCACGTGATTTCAGATTCAAACGTAGAGCCTGAAGTCATCATATGAGGGCCTTAGATGATTTCAGGCCCTCTCAGGGCCTGAAGTCAAATGACTTTAAGCCTAAGCAGGTTCAGACTAGATGTCATTATTATATATCTTATTTGAAATCGTATTTCTCAACACATCAGTCCGATTGTAATATATCTTATTTGTTAATTAATAAAATACGGTACAACTTACAACACATCAGTTATTACATTATATA
>JAGFNQ010003900.1:180480-218002 GCA_024364735.1 Boesenbergia rotunda
TTCAATGTGTTTGGTCCTTGAATGGTGAACTAGATTTTTTGTAAGGTTTATGATGCTTATGTTGTCACATAACACTTGCACACCCTTGTAGGATAATCCATAGTCCTCTAAAGTGTGTATCATCCTCAATAATTGTGATACACTCTCTCCCATGACAATATACTCTGCCTCGGTCGTGGAGAGAGCCATACAATGTTGCTTCCGACTTGACCAACTTACCAATGATGATCCTAAAAATTGGCAACTCCCACTTGTGCTTTTCCAATCCAACTTGCACCCAGCATAGTTGGAATCGATATAGCCTATCAAATCAAAAGACTATGTATGGGGGTACCATAGACCAACTCCAATTGTGCCATTAAGGTATCTCAAAATTCCCTTAACAGCAATTAAGTGAGTTTCCTTGGTACATACTTGGTACCTAGCGCACATATCCACAGCAAAAAGAATATCCGGGCGACTCGCTATGAGGTATAGAAAACTACCTATCATACTCCTATATTGAGTCAAATCAACTGGCTTTCCACTCTCATGATTATCTAATCGCGTGTTAGTCGCCATGGGAGTGGTTACCTCCTTAGAGTCACTCATGTTAAATTTCTTGAGCATCTCTTGAGTGTATTTGGATTGATGCACATGGATTCCGTCTCTAGTTTGTTTGATTTCAAGTCCAAGGAAGAAAGTCAATTCTCCCACTAGACTCATCTCAAACTCACTCTCCATGTGTTCAATGAACTCATTCAAATAACCCTTGTTGTTGGAGCCATAAATTATGTCATCGACATATACTTGGGCTACAAAGATATTGTCACCATCTCTATGCAGAAATAGTATAGAGTCTATTTGACCTCTAACGAATCCTTTTTCAATTAAGAATGTTGGCAACCGCTCATATCAAGCACGAGGTGCTTGTTTTAGGCCATAAAGAGTATTCTTTAGCTTAAACACGTGGTTTGGAAATTCAAAATTTTCAAACCCCGGTGGTTGTTAAACATAGACCTCTTCTTTAATGAAACCATTTAAGAAGACTGATTTTACATCCATTTAATAGAGTTTGAAACCTCTATGTGCTGCAAATGCAAGCATCAATCGAATGGATTCCAATCGTGCCACGGGAGCATATGTCTCATCGTAATCAAGGCCTTCAACTTGACTATAGACCTTGGCTACTAAGCGTGCCTTGTTTCTTACGATTTCTCCCTTATGGTTCAATTTATTTTTAAAGACCCATTTAGTTCAATAATCGTGGTCTTCTTAGGTCTTGGAACTAAGTTCCAAACTTGGCTTCTTTCAAATTAACCTAACTCATCTTGCATAGCAATGATCAAATCGGGATCATGTAATGCTTCGTCAACTACTCTAGGTTCAATTTCAGAGATCAAGGCGACCTCATTAACCTCATTCCTAAAGAATGATCTAGTCCTAACCCCATGATGGATACCTCTAACAATTTAACCTTGGGGATGACTAGAGGCTAACCTAGTTTGCCTTGGTGTTGGAGGTGCTTCTTGGATGGTTTCACTAGACACAGGCTCAGACTCAGGGTCAGGCTGAGCTCCATGTGGTCTAAGTTCACCATCGTCAGACTCATCCGCAACATCTCCAATACTTGGACTTTCATCCAATCCTAATTTCCTAAGTTCGAATTGAACTCCCTCTATATCTTCTGACTGATCAATCACTCTCGGGATCTCCTCAAATACATTGTCAGAAGAGTCTTCAACCAACATAGACTTCTTGTTGTAGACTCGGTAAGCTTTGCTGACAAGGGAATACCCGACCAGTATCCCTTCATCAGCTTTCACTGTGAACTTTCCAAGATGATCCTTGGTGTTTAGAATGTACACCTTACACTCAAACACCCGGAGATGTTTAACTGTAGGCGGTCTTCCAAACCAAAGTTTATGTGGAGTCTTTCATAAAAACCTATGGATGAGGACTCTGTTTTGCACATAGTAGGCTGTGTTTACAGCTTTAGCCCATAAGTAACTCGGTAAAGAGTACTCATTAAGCATGCTTCGTGCAGCCTCTTGTAAGACTCGGTTCTTCCTCTCTACAACACCATTTTGTTGTGGTGTTCTAGGAGTAGAGAACTCCTTTCTTGACAAAATTCTAAAAACCTATGGTTTTGAAATTCTCCTGCATGATCACTCCTAATGGTTTTAATTGTTGTAGATTTTTCATTTTCAATTCTTCTACAAAAAAAAATAAAAATATCCAAGGTTTGATCCTAATATTTTAGAAAATAAGTCCATGTATATCTAGTATAGTCATCAACAACTACAAAGCAATATCTACTATCATTCAATGAAACTACGATACTACAATCGAACAAGTCCATATGCAATAAATTTAAAGTAGTAGAGGTACTTACAATGCCTTTCCCTTTATGAGATGCTTTTTTTTGCTTACCCATTTGACATGCATCACATAATTTTTTCTTTTCGTACTTGATGCTTGGTAAGCCTCGTACAAGTCCTTTGTTGGCCAATTTCCGGATGTTCTTCATGTTCACATGAGCCAACCTCCGATGCCAAAGACATGACTCTTCTTCTTTCGACATGAAACACTTAATAGAGACATTAGTAGCACTTTTAAAGGAAACTTGATAAATATTGTCTACTCTTGTGCCTATTAGTACCGTGTCATGTGTGTCATTATGTCTAACTAGACATTGACTTGGGTGAAATTCAATTGTATATCCCGCATCACACAATTGACTGACACTTAGGAGATTGAAGGTCATCCCCTTGACTAGAAGGGCATTCTTGATCCTATAAGACATTCGGATATTTGAATGTCTCCTATTCTTACAACCTTAAGACTATCATTGTTACCAAATGATATATTACCTCTACTTTTACTTTGTAGGGTAGTGAATAATGATTTATCCCCGGTCATGTGTTTGGAACACCCACTATCAACAAACCAAGTTGATAGATGCTCCCCCTCAATCAATGCCTACACAACACGAAAGATAGATGATTTAGGTACTCAAACCTTGGGACCTAATGCACCTACAATGAAAGATTTTGACACCCATCCCTTGGTCATTTTCTTTCTAATTTCTTGAACCCTAGAAGCATTTGATGATTTAAAATGGGTTCTAGACATCAATGAGACAAATCTAGGTTTCTTAGGTCGGTAACCTATACTGGCCTTATTGTAGACCGCTCTTTGAGCGTTAAGGATCATGTCCAAGGTCTTAGAGCTAGTTGAAAATTTCTCAAGAATATTCTTGAGTTTTTCAACTTCACTCTTCAAGGCCTTGTTTTCATCCTCAAGTACCTCAACATGTAAATCATCTATATCATCATCCTTGGAGGTGTTTAGTTGTTCTACCTCTAATTTTAAGGACTTCACCTTGTCCTTAGATTTCTTAAGCAAATTAGTTAAACAAGTTATTGTTCTATAACATTTATCAAGTTCGGGAGAGATTACCTCTTCATCATTCTAAGATGATGAAGCCGCGGTTGATGAATCACTTGACTCTTCACCACTCTCCATGTGCGAGTCTTCTAAAGTCATAAGAGCCATGTGGCGGGTGCTCTTCTCCTCCTTCTCCTCCTCGGATGAGCTGGATGAGGACTCATCCCATGTGGCCTTTAAGGCCTTCTTCTTCTTTGCCTTCTCCTTCTTCTTTAGTTTTGGACACTCATTTTTGTAGTGCCCCTTCTTGCTACATTCATAACAAGTGATGTTAGATTTATCAACCTTATTTTTATTTGTGTTACCTTTCCCCTTGTAGCATCGACTCTTCCTCATCATCCTTCTCACAAAGTTGGTCATCTCAGTTGATGAAGACTCACTCCCATCCTCATCGGATTCGGATGAAGAAGATGAGACCTCCTTCTCCTTCTTCTTTTCTTTCTTCTTCTTTGCCTTGTCCCCTGTTACAAGAGCAATACCCTTTTCCTTTGAACCTTTATTAGCATTCTCATGTAGCTCCATTTCATAGAAAAAGTCATCTAACTTTACAATGGACAAGTCCTTGGATACCTTGTAGGCATCCACCATGGATGACCACAAGGCATTCCTAGGAAAAGATTTGAGTGCATACCTTATAAGGTCATGATTCTCGACCTTCTCATCGATCGAGTGCAAGCCATTGAGGATCTCCTTGAACCGACCATGAAGCTCACTTACAATTTCAGACTTTTTTATGGTGAGGTTCTGGAGTTGATTGAGGAAGAGATCCCTCCTTACTATCCGGGAATCTCGAGTCCCTTCATGAAGCTCTATGAGCTTTTTCCAAAGATCTTTGGCACTTGAGAAAGGACCAACCTTAATGAGTTGCTCCTTGGTCATCCCACACTGCAGGGTGACCACAGCCTTAGCATCAGCCTCACCTTTTCTGGTTTGTTTGGCTGACCACCTTGATGAGTCAAGCTCCTTGCCCTTAGCATCCTTTGGAGGAGTAAATCCCTCCTTGACTGAAAACCACATACCAATGTCAATTTTCAGATAATACTCCATTCTTGATCTCCAATATTGGAAGTCTGCTCCATCAAAGATTGGTGGTCTGTTAGTGCTGAAGCCTTCTCTCAAAGTCATTCTCTTGCTCTTCCAGTGTTAGTCCGTTTGAAAGAGCCCCAGACTTTGATACCACTTGTTGGATCTGTGATAGCTAGAGAGGGGGTGTGAATAGCCAACCACAAAAATTTCAAGCTTTCGATCTTTCTACACACAAGTTAGCAGCGGAAAAACAAGAAAGAAAGAAATAGAAATAGAAACAAACCAAACGCTAACAAAGAGATTTACTAAGGTTCAGGGATAACTTGCCCCTACTCATTGGCGTGCCCGTGAGGTGGGTGATCCCTTGATTGCCGGCAGATCAAGCCCCGGAATGAATCCCGATAAGAAAATCTCCTTCTCGCTGGAGAAACCTCTCCACAGACAGTCTCAGAAATGTATCAAAGTAAGCACAGAGTTTTGAGAAGAAGCTTAAAGATGCAACCTTAAGCGCAAGCACAGAAAGCACGAAGAAGCTTGACACAGAGCACAACACAGCACAACTTCACAGAAGACCCTTCACCCAGTTCTCATGGTTGTCTTTGTGTCTCTGATATTTATCTCTGCATCGCTAGCCTCCTCTTAAGCCATCCTTCAGCACATCAATATGCTTCGTCACCCACTAACCCACGGCTTCGTCACCCACTGAATAACTTACCCCTTCTGAGCCCACAGAAGTCATCTCTTCAGCTGATGCTTCAGGCCAGCTGCCAGCCGCCAGAAGCCGTTGAAACCTGTAAACAGACACCAAACAAACCTGCCGCAGCGAAAGTCACCATTGACCCTCCTTCTTAGCTCTGTATCATCTCTGTATCATCTGCACACTCAACAGACTGATTAGCGAAGCAAATCAAAACATATCAGAAGGAAATCAGAAGAAATCAGAGGTCTGACAGTAATTTGAATTAAAGTTTTGAGGCGCTGATCGATCACCCAGACTGATCAAACACCCTCCTGACCAATCAGACTCGACTCTGATCGATCAGTGAATTTCTGATCAGTCTCACTAACCGATCAGAGACAGTGGATCGATCACTAGACCAATCCCTTATCTTACTGGAAAATTATGATCAAGCCACCTGATCAGTCCAACTGACCAATCAGGCAACCTCCTGATCAATCACACCTCAATCTGATTGTTCTAGTGAAGTTCTGATCGGTATGACTGACCGATCAGAGATAAGGGATCATTCACCAGACTGATCCTCAAACCTTCTGTGAATTCTAGGTTTTGAGGGTCAAGACCCATGATCGGTCACACTGACCGATCAGCCACGACTGATCATTCAATCCACAAACACCTGATCGCTCACTTGACCGATCAGGTTAGGGCCTAATCGATCAATGTGACCAATCAGGTGACTTCTTGACCGATCAGGAGCCATCCTGATCGAACCAGGATGGCCCTGATCGGTCACTTTGACCGATCGGGGTTTTATGTGAATCAAACAGAATATTTCTGATCTGTTTCTAATCGTTCACCAAACCGATTAGCCACCACACAAAATGTTTCTGATCTGTTTCTGATTGGTCACCAGACCGATCAGACATCTTGGATCGGTCTTGTGACCGATCTACTCTCAAGAGAGTTCGTGCCAACTCCCTGATCAGACTTCAGACTGATCTACAACTGAGAGAGTTCATGCCAGCTCCCTGATCGGACTTCAGACTGATCCAGCTCTGATCATTTCGACCCTGAGTCCAGAGAACAGGCTCCCTTGCCTTCTCTGACTCAGTCTGGTCCGGAGAATGATCTCCCGAGCCCTCTCCGACCTAACCCGGCCCATAAAATGAGCTATTGAACCCTCTCTGACCAGTACACTTAATGCTCAGTCCCCCAAACCAAGACTTCTTGCCCAGCTTCACTCACCGGGACTAGTCCAACCTAGCTTCACTCACTAAGACCCAGCTTCACTCACTAGGATTTACTTCACCTTGCTTCCCTTGCTAGGACACGGCTTCACTCACCAGGATTTACTTCACCTAGCTTCCCTTGCTAGGACCCGGCTTCACTCACCAGGATTTCCTTCACCTAGCTTCCCTTGCTAGGACCCAGCTTCACTCACCAGGATTTTGTGCCTAGCTTCACTCACCAGGACTTCGTGCCTAGTCCCCGACTAGGACTTCGTCCGAACATAATCATCTGATCTTACTCAACCAAACTTAAATCGGTGTCAACACCAAAATAATAATCAGGTCAGACTGCATCAACAGCTTTCACTAGGGTTAGTCAAGTTAAGTGATCTGATTAAGTTAGATTTTCTAAGCTTGAACACTTAACTTGATTGCTGTTCAATTTATATTTATTGCCCCAATTACTATAGATGCACTGACTTAAAGCATCTTTAATCAAGGCATAGACCTAAGCATCTCAACCCAGTCTAGGTTATCAATCAAAGTACCCTAAGGTGCTTGTGATATGTTGGCTGCTAGATCTATAGGTGCATGCAATTCTAGGGTTAAGACCTAGGCTAAGTCCATTGGCGTAAAAATCATAGTTTTAAAGGGGGTAAGTTTTTGAAAAATTCTTAGTCGGAAAACAGTTTCAAATTTTAAGACTTAGTAAAAGAAATGATTTTTCAAAAAAAAAATAGTAAAGGCTTATTTTCGAAAAATATGAATAAGATAAAAGAAAAAAAACTTTTAGAACAGTCCTATTCTACTAAGCACAACCCTAACGGCCTTCTTAGTAAGCTAAACTCAAATTCAGATAAGGGTTTGGTAAAGATATCAGCTAAATTAGATTTTGAGTCCACATGCATAAGTACTATTTCACCCCTAGCTACATGATCCCTTACAAAATGATGTTTGACTTCAATATGATTAGTTCTGGAGTAATGAATTGGATTCTTACTCAAATTTATTGAACTAATATTGTCAATGAATACTCTGGTTTGGGTGTAGTCTAGCTGGAAATCCTTAAGAGTGTACATCATCCATAAAAGTTGTGCTACACACTCTCCTAGGGCAACATATTCTGCTACGCAGTGTTGCTTTCTACTACACCAGCTGACTAGACTATTTCCTAACAATTGACAACTTCCACTTGCACTCTTTCTATCTAATTTACAACCGGCATAGTCAGAATCAGAATATCCTGATAATTCAAAAGTGGAAGTCCTAGGATACCAAATCCCAACATTTAAGGTACCCTTAATATACCTTAGAATTCTCTTTAGGGTTGCTAAGTGGGATTCCTTAGCACAAGTTGTTGGTGCAGGAAGCACCATATCGAACCTTGTTTTGATATTGGCAAAGGATTCAAAGTTAAGTGTTATTTGTGATCTAACAATGCTACTCAAGTGTGCAGATACAAAGTCCTAGCGAAGGAATGCTAGGCACCTGGCGAAGGACTGCCAGGATACAAAGCCCTAGCGAAGGACTGCTAGGCAACTGGCGAAGGACTGCCAGTAACAAAGCCCTAGCGAAGGACTGCTAGGCAACTGGCGAAGGACTGCCAGTATCAAAGCCCTAGCGAAGGACTGCTAGGCACTGGCGAAGGAATGCCAGGGTAAAAAAACCTAGCGAAGGAATGCTAGGCACTGGCAAAGGAATGCCAGGGTCAAAAGACCTAGCGAAGGACTGCTAGGCGCCAGGCGAAGGACAGTCTGGGACTGAAGCCCTAGCGAAGGAATGTTAGGCACCGAGCGAAGGGCAGTGATAAGTGTCATTTTGTTGATCATTTTATATGTTTAAATCTGTGTTTGACCCATATTTTACTTGTGTAATTGTGGATTTGGCCTAGGTTCTAGAATTTATACCCTTTTTGGACCTAATTGTAAATCTTGTCATATTTGAGTTGTTTTCTCACTAAATTTTTGATCTACTTTTGTAGGCTTGGAAGGATTATGGACCTAGGTCATGTTGGGTCAAAGTTGAGTCAAAAGTGGACTGGATCAAGTAATCAAGTTCCGATTCATTTGGACCGTCCGATGAGAGAACGGTTAGATCTAGACCATCTGAGAACTTTTGATCAATCTGAGCTGGGATTAAGGCTAATCAAGTGATCAGATCAACATCTGAAGATTTTAGCTCAATCGGAAATCATCTAGCCGTTGGATCATGATCGGAGTGTTCTAAACCATCCATACAAAGATCAAGGTGATCTGGATCATCCGTTGAAGATCTGGCAGATCCGAGCTACCACGAGGATGATCCTGACCTATGATCAAGATCTGGAAAATTTGAATCAAATCGGACGAAGATCCACCGTTGGATGAAGCGGATTCAATCTCAGCCGTCCACTGTTTAATTATTTAAACGAATTCAGATATGAATTTGGCTGGTCGCGACCTCACTTCTCCCTCTCATTCTTCAGCTCGTTCTCTTTGAATTTGGCATCGTTTTCCTTCAAATTTCTTCCATGAGAGGCGTGGCCGACTTGATCACAACCTTGAAGCAAGATCTGAATCCTTGGAAGAGCTTTCAACGGAGATTTAATCACTGATTTGCAGCTGTGCGCGATTCTGCGATCAGATCTGAAGTTGGAGTGATTTTCCATCGATTTGCGAGTTTAAGGGGTTCTTGGCTTTCCCTTGAGTGACGATCAAGGTGGCTTTGAATCAAGGAATGATCGAGGCTTAGTTTTAATCGCATTTCTTTTGTTTTCCTTAGATGTAAATTCAGTTTCAGAAATTCATTACTGTTCTGTCTTCGTATCAGCTGTTCTGTTTACATTTTATGAATTTTGTTCCGCCGCAATTAGGTTCCATTTTGTAAGATAAATAGCTAAGAATCTTGTTAAGTGAACACTCGTATTCAATTTCAATTTCTTTTCTGTTTTGTCTTTGCGTATCAGATGTGGTAGCCTTGTATCATTTGTTACTCTGTTTTTGCAAGTTCCAGCTTATTAAGTTCAGTTTCGGATTTGTCTTGTTTCAACTAGTTTCAATTCTGCAATAGGATCATATGGAAGCCTGTTAGTGAGCAATTAGATTAAATTTCAACTTGCTTCATAAATCATTGCTTGCGTGCCTGGTTGTTTCAGGTTTAATTTCTGCATTTCAGTTTGTTCTTTGCTATTCCTGAATTTTGATTCAATCTAGTTTTAGTTTATCTGCTGAATTTATTTCGAAGTTTGCTTCATTTACTTGGTTATTGAATTCAATTGTTGCAATAAGTTTCACAAATAGAGTATCAACTTCAGTGTTTGCAAACTATTTCCAATTTCTGCAAGTAGCTTAGTTTCTGAAAATTTCAGTAATCATTTCTGCAGTTCCGTATCAGAGCATTTGTTGTTCGAATCTTGCTTAAGTTGTTATAGTGCATCAGTTCAGTTAGTAGCTTGTACTGTATTGGCTTGCAACTGAAATTCTTCACTCGGGTTCCAAGTCTACATTCTTATTTCTGCAATAGATGAATTTTTGAGTGATCAGTTTGTTGACAACCTGGAAGTTTTTTTTTCATTCCACTTTGCATTTCACTTCACTGGTAGCTTGCTCTTTTCCAAGTTGAGTTTATTAGTTATATTCCGGAATTTTCAGTCATTGTTTCAGCAAGTTTCAAGTACAAGTTGGCACATTAGTTGTTTCATTCTCTTTTCTGCGTATCACACTTGTGGAATTCTGCAATTTGAGTCAATGGTAGCTTAGGAATCAATTGGTATCAATTTATATGCTATTTCTAGTGTGCTATGGTATTTGAAATTAGTTCATAGCACATTTGGATTGTTTTTGAATTTTGTCATCATTATATGCAATTGTTTGTTTTTTAAGTTGGTAGCTAGCATTTGTTTCAAGTTAGTTGCTTCCGAAAGTTTTTATCACTGTTTCCATTCTTTAGCTTAGCATTGAGTTGCATTTGAAGTAAGGTTTGCGTCATTAAGTCTCCATTGGTTAAGTCCTTCATTGCTATTACCTGGCCTAGTTCGCTTAGTTAATTTTGTCCTTCCTTTTCATTTCTTTCTATTGCATGTTCTTGTCTCTTCGAAACCAAACCCATTTCTTATTTGAAACCCAAAAATATTACGACACATAAACTTGAGCACAAACCGAACAACTTGAACTAGCCCTTTGAAAAATACGACCTGTGGCCCCTATATTACATTTTCATATTTTTGATTGTAAAAGGGTTTCCAGCATTCATTCATATACATTTAAATTTGAGGCCCACATTCGTGACACATAGTTTGGGCTTATCAGGCAGCTCGGCAACCAAGACCTGACAAAGGACCGTTAGGCAAAAGTCCAACCAGAGGAACGGTTGGCATCAGGTAAATTCTCCGGAGAGGAGTAGGTGAGGACGCGTTCCCCGTCGAGGGAACAATAGGCGTCAGTTCGACCTAGGGCTCCATTTTGGAGACCAAAGTCAGAACCAAGACAGCTAAGGCTGTATAAATCTAATAAATTATTATGTTATTGTGTTTTGGACTAACCCTGGATGCAGGACCGAAGGAACGTGTGTCTGCAGCTCAGAAAGCCTCAAAGGAGAGAGGCAGTTACTGAGTAGGGCGCCCGGAGCGTCCCGGGCGCCCCTAAGGGCCATACAAAACAAATAACAAGAATAATGGTTCAAATACACACTGGGCCGGGCGCCCCCGCTGCTCCCGGGCGCCCCCTGCGCTGCGGGCGCCCCCATGCGCGTACATCGAACCAGAAGCCTTCGAAGCCAAGAGATGAGGTTTGACCCGGCCAATACGGGCGCCCCGAACGACCCGGGTGCCCCGGTCAAAGCGGATCCAGAGGATCAGACGCGACCGAGGTTTGTGCGGATCAAAAGCCACGTGGGGGCGCCCCCGACGTCCCGGGCGCCCCCTAGCCCTATATAAAGGGCCCTCAACCCCAGGCTTCCAACATCAATTCTTTCAACGCCTCAAAGCTCCTCTACGCTCGTGCTTCGCTCCAGAAACGCTTCACCTCGAGCCGATGACGTCCCGCTTCCCCGAAAATAGTCGACACACTCCGGACGTCGGTAACGAAGGGCTTAATATTTTATTATTATTTTATTGCACTATCTCTGTAATTGAAATTATTGTAATCTATTTGCGCGAATATAGAATTGCCCATAGTAAACGGTCAACGACCGTGGGCCTTGGAGTAGGAGTCGACACAGGCTCCGAACCAAGTAAAAACCACTGTGTCTTTGTGCTGTGTCTCGTATTTTTAATTCCGCTGTGCACTTACTCTTAGTTTTTTGAAAAAGAACGATTTCCGATATTCACCCCCCCTCTATCGGTTTTTCACGATCCAACAAGTGGTATCAGAGCGGGGTAGTTCAAACTTGGTGCAACCACCAGTTTGAAAGTTTTTCGGATTTACAAAATTTTTAATATTATTTCTTTTCTTTCTAGTTATTCAATACCACTAGATCTTTTCACCTTTTATTTTAAAATAAAAAATATCTGTAGGTGAATTTTGAATTTTCAATTTTGAATTTTCATATTTTCACCATAAGTCAGAATTTATAAAACGAACAAATTTTGAAAATTTGTCATAAACTTTTTTTATTATTATTTTAATATTTTTCTCGAAATTCGTGCTACTTTAATTCGAGCAAATTTTTTCCCAAATATTAAATTCTATCTTTTTCAATATTAATCAGAATTGACAAAATCAATATTTTAAAAAATTTATCAGAAATTGTTTTTATTATTTTATTATTAATTCGCCTCAAAATTCGTGCAATTTTTTTTGGGCTATTTTTTTTCTCCCGCACTACTAATCCAAGACCAAGTCTTTGGACATTTCTATTTTTTTTGTGTGCGAGATTTAAACTAAATGGCCAATCAAGAATGGAATAGCATTCGTCCACCGCTCTTCTCTGGCGAAAACTTCAGCTTTTGGAGAAGACAAATGGAGTCCCTTCTGAAGGCCCACATGGACTTATGGCGGATCATCCAAACAGGATTCTCTCTTCCCGTAGAAGATGAGTTATCCATCGAATGGGACAAACTGGATGAACAAACCCTCAACCAAATCGAGACCGATGCAAGGGCAACTTCGATCCTACAATGTGGCCTAACCAAGGAGCAACTTGAACTAGTAGGACCATTCAGATGTGCCAGAGAAATTTGGGAGAAACTAACCAATCTACACGAAAAGAGCTCCGAAATTGAGTTAGCACCTGACTGCGAACTCGAGCCAGAGTCAGAAGACGAATTGACTGAGACAAAAATGGTAACCAATTTCAAATCCTTTTTTGAATCAAGATTAGATAATCCAACAGATACTATAATGGTCGAGAAAGGTATAATCTCTAGTGCAGGGAAAGCTCCAAGAGAACCACCAGAGAAAAAGATTCAACCTGTACCCGAGTCCAACTCAGACTCAGAATTTGATGACAAAGAAGGAGACCGACCCAAACCGGTCCAATTAGCTCGTGATCACTACAAGAGCACTGGAAATACGATCGGGGAAGGTAAGTTTTCAATATTTGAAAATTCAATATCTATCTCAAATAACATGATTAGTTTGTATAAATTAGTTAAGGTTAGTACATTAGAAAACTTAATTCATAACCATGCAAATTTTAAAAAACCAAAGTTTTATTTCGATTATGATGTAACTTAGATCAGTTTTTGTTTGCTTTAATTATGTGTTGCTTTTTATTTTATTTTATGCTTAGATTAGTGTAAGGACTGGTTAGTTTAAGGATTAAACAAACTTAACTGAAATTTGAACAACATAGTATTGGGTGGCGGTGAGATGATAGTACGTTAGGGAAGCCAATTCTAATAAGATCAAGTTTACTTGGTCTCTTTAGACTGGTGAAACTAGCCGAAGCTACCGATTCAAGACCCAAACTAGTTAGACCAGAATTTACCAAAAAGTAATTTTGAAGATGAAATTTCACTAAAAGGCTTTGTCTAGGAAAGGGTGGATGATCCCATAAGGCTACGGCCAAAGAAGGCCTAGTGTCTCGCCAAGACCTGGAAGCCAATTTTTGAAATTCAAATTCAAATTATTTTTTGTTAAATTCGAATCTAACACAAATTTTTAATTAATTTTAGATTCAAATATCTCTTTTCAAAACAAATTTAAACTGGGTTAAAAAAAAATTAATTTATCTTTTCAAAATTAATCATGGCTTTTTCAAAATAAATCCTTCTATTAAAATATGCATCTCACAAAACAGTTAAGGATATCCTGTTTTGTCACTTAGAAATGGGTGAGATGCTCAGGACCTAAAAGTTGAGTTCAACCCAACCAACTAATTCAGATTCAATTAAATCTTAATTAAATCAATTAAATTCAATTAAATCCAAATCAAATCTTAATTAAATCAATTAAATTCAATTTTAATTAAATTCAATTAAATCTTAATTAAATCAACTAAATCAATTAAACCTTAATTAAACCAACTAAATTCAATTAAATCTTAATTAAATCAATCAAATTCAATTAAATCAATTAAATTCAATTTTAATTAAATTCAATTCAATCTTATTTAAATCAATTAAATCTTAATTAAATCAATTTAATCAAATTCAAAATAATTCAATTAATTATTCTCAGATTCAACTGAATTAATTATTCTCAAAATTCAATTTAATTATCGTCAATCATTTACTTTCAAAATTAAAATATTTGTCTCACACAACCCATAAGGTTAACATGCTTGACCACGTAGAACTGGGTGAGACATCTAGGACCTAAAAGCATAAATCAATATCCTTTCAAAAAAAAAATATTTTTTCAAAAGTTATTCAAAATTATCTCTTGTTTTCAAATTAATTCATTGTACTGTACTCTACTTTTTTCTTAACATTTTTTATTTCATGTCAAATATCACAATAAATAAAGTTGATTGGGTCAATTATTGGTCAAACGTAGTCAACATAGTCAAACATGGATAACACTGAAGTCCCCTAGGACATTAGATTGAGTTAAATAGTAAGGGGGAGTGGTTTATTCTTTTTAATTTTCTTTCAAAATATCTTTGAAAAATTATTATCATTTCAAAATGGTTTTCGAAAATTGTGTTATCATACCAAATTATGTTTTGAAAAATCTATCTCCTTAAAAATTATCATACTCAAAAGGCATGTTCAAAATTGTTCCTTTAATTTTGACAAACCCTAAGACTAAGAGGAGGATTATCTTGTGGTCAACAAGCCTCCCAGGACTATGTCAGATTTAAGGAAAGTTCAAATTAAAAGAAGAAGTTTTAGGCCTTCAAATAATCACTATATTTTTCAAAATTGTGCTTTACAAAAATCATTATCATTTCAAAATGTTTTTCGAAAAAGGGGCTTATGTTTGAAAATTATCTTCATTTCAAATTGAATTTCCTAAAATTATATTACCGTACTGATATTCAAAACTATTCTTTTGATTTTAATAAACCCTAAAGACACAGAGGAAGGTTCACTTCATGATCCATAAGGACTCCTAGGATGTGTCAAATTTAGGGGGAGTTTGAGTCAAGAGAAGAATTTCTGAAATATGTTTATTAATTATTTTTTTTGTTATTAGACAATTCTTATAATTTAAATCAAACCTTAAGACTCAGAGGAAGATCGCTTGTAGTCAACAAGATTCCTAGGACTGGGTCAAGTTTAGGGGGAGATTAAATTAAAAGAATTATTGAATTATATGTTTTCATGCACTGCACGTTTAAAATCCTTTTGAAAACTTAAATAATTTTCTTTCAAAATACTATTATTTTATTTTTTTTAAAATTCTTTTGGCAATAGTATTTACTTGAGTTGGAAAATTTTCAGGACACTTAGGAAACTGTCCTTGTAGTTAACAAGGTTTCCTAGGATTGTGTCAGACTGGAAAAGTAACCAAAGCAAGTAAAATATTATGCGTTAAAAATAATACTTTTGTAAGTGCTTTCAAAAGATAATTTTCTCTAATATTATAAAAGCACTTATAACTTTTAATGCATAATCTTCCTATATCTTCAAAAATGCACAATATCATTCAAAAGTACTTCTACTTTTCAAAATATAATGTTTTCAAAAATACTAATATTTTCAAGGCAATAGTATTCTAAGTGAATGAATTTTCTAAAAGACTTGCCTACAAAATTTTTTTTTTAAATGCCTTTCAAAGTGGAGTTTTGGTGCATGTTAAGCTTTTGCTATGCTTTCAAAAATTATGCTAAATATTTTTATGTTTTCAAAACTCATAGGCTCTGATACACAAATTCTAATTTTTTTTAAAAACATATATATTTATTAAAGTTCCTTATTGATATATGGCTAAGGAGAAGAATTTCACATTAAGGGGGAGAGATTGGAAAGGAGAGAAAAGGTTAGGAGAGAAAAGGCTAAAATTATTTTTTTCTCCTGTCTTTCAAAAAGTAAAGTTCTTGTCTTTCAAAGTTCAATATTTTCGAAAATTAACTTTACTTGTCTTTCAAAGTTAAATATTTTTGAAAATTAACTTTACCTATTTTTTTCAAAGTTTAATATTTTTGAAAATTAACTGTACTTGATTTCAAAAGATCATTTTTCGAATATTAGCTTTGCTTAAGTACATCTTTTGGAAAATCAACTTTACAGGCTGGTAAGAAAATTTTCTAAGTAAAAATTCAAACTCTCTTGAAAATTTTCCAACTCCAAACATTTTCTAAATTAAAAAGGTTCTCTTGAAAGTTTCTAAGTAATAAAAAAATTGAATCATCTGAACTTAGAAAACTTTCATTCAACCCCTCGCAATTTTCTAAGTATTGGAAATATGGCGTCAAAATTTTGCCTAAATAAAATTCCTTTTTGCAAAGCCAAGTAAAAGTTATGTTACAAAATTTAGGTTTGCAAAACTTTTTAAATTTTTACCTTGTTCACCCATGTTTGTTTTTGATATATGTCAAAGGGGGAGGAAAGGTCAAAGTTAAGAGTGTTATAACACTAGTATTCAGGGTTTCAGGGTTTTAGGGGGAGTATAGAAATTTTTTTTACACTTATACTGTTCATACTCCTTCTTTTCTTAACTGTTATATGTCTTTACTTAACTTTGAATTGTGTTGCCATAAATCAAAAAGGGGGAGATTGTTGGTGCAGGAAGCACCATATCGAACCTTGTTTTGATATTGGCAAAGGATTCAAAGTTAAGTGTTATTTGTGATCTAACAATGTTACTCAAGTGTGCAGATACAAAGTCCTAGTGAAGGAATGCTAGGCACCTGGCGAAGGACTGCCAGGATACAAAGCCCTAGCGAAGGACTGCTAGGCAACTGGCGAAGGACTGCTAGTAACAAAGCCCTAGCGAAGGACTGCTAGGCAACTGGCGAAGGACTGCCAGTATCAAAGCCCTAGCGAAGGACTGCTAGGCATTGGCGAAGGAATGCCAGGGTAAAAAAACCTAGCGAAGGGATGCTAGGCACTGGCAAAGGAATGCCAGGGTCAAAAGACCTAGCGAAGGACTGCTAGGCGCCAGGCGAAGGACAGTCTGGGACTGAAGCCCTAGCGAAGGAATCTTAGGCACCGAGCGAAGGGCAGCTCGGCAACCAAGACCTGACAAAGGACCGTTAGGCAAAAGTCCAACCAGAGGAACGGTTGGCATCAGGCAAATTCTCCCGAGAGGAGTAGGTGAGGACACGTTCCCCGTCGAGGGAACAGTAGGTGTCGGTTCGACCTAGGGCTCCATTTTGGAGACCAAAGTCAGAACCAAGACAGCTAAGGCTGTATAAATCTAATAAATTATTATGTTATTGTGTTTTGGACTAACCCTGGATGCAGGACCGAAGGAACGTGTGTCTGCAGCTCAGAAAGCCTCAAAGGAGAGAGGCAGTTACTGAGTAGGGCGCCCGGAGCGTCCCGGGTGCCCCCAAGGGCCATACAAAACAAGTAACAAGAATAATAGTTCGAATACACACTGGGCCGGGCGCCCCCGTGCACCCGGGCGCCCCCTGCGCTGCGGGCGCCCCCATGCGCGTACATCGAACCAGAAGCCTTCGAAGCCAAGAGATGAGGTTTGACCCGGCCAATACGGGCGCCCCGAACGACCTGGGCGCCCCGGTCAAAGCGGATCCAGAGGATCAGACGCGACCGAGGTTTGTGCGGATCAAAAGCCACGTGGGGGCGCCCCCGACGTCCCGGGCGCCCCCTAGCCCTATATAAAGGGCCCTCGACCCCAGGCTTCCAACATCAATTCTTTCAACGCCTCAAAGCTCCTCTACGCTCGTGCTTCACTCCAGAAATGCTTCACCTCGAGCCAACGACGTCCCACTGCCCCGAAAATAGTCGACACACTCCGGACGTCGGTAACGAAGAGCTTAATATTTTATTATTATTTTATTACACTATCTCTGTAATTGAAATTATTGTAATCTATTTGCACGAATATAGAATTGCCCATAGTAAACGGTCAACGACCGTGGGCCTTGGAGTAGGAGTCGACACAGGCTCCGAACCAAGTAAAAAACCACTGTGTCTTTGTGCTGTGTCTCGTATTTTTAATTCCGCTGTGCACTTACTCTTAGTTTTCCGAAAAAGAACGATTTCCGATATTCACCCCCCTCTATCAGTTTTTCACGATCCAACACAAGTTTGGTATCTAGCACACATTCCTACAAAGAACAAAATATCAGGTCTACTAGCAGTTAAGTACAGTAAGCTACCAATCATGCTTCAGTATAATTTTAAGTCAACTGGTTTACCCTCAGGGTCATTATCAATTTTGACATTAGTAGCCATAGGAGTTCTTAAGCTTTTAGAATTGTCCATTTTTAATTTCTTTATTAGTTCCTTTGCATATTTGGATAGGTGAACATAATTACCATCTCTAGTTTGTTTAATTTGTAGACCTAAGAAAAAATTGAGCTCACCTACCAAGCTCATTTCAAATTCGCTTTCCATAATTTTGACAAATTCTTTTAAAAAGTTAGAATTTGTAGATCCAAATATTGTTAAATCCGACCCTTTTATTCCGCTCCAGAAAATTTTTCAGAAAACACCCTAGGGTTATCGGGCCCTTAGACAAAATTTCGGAGAGTAAAATGGAATACAACAAAATATTTTGAGGTCTAAAGGGCTTAAAACTTCAATCAAGGGTCTGAATGCAATAGAGCAAAATTTAGAGCGGGTTAACTGCTAAAAACTCGAAACTAAGGGCATCCTTGCGATTTGACTAAAATCTTTTTGGACTAAAGTGTAAAATATCCCTCTTATAAGCCTTGACCTAACCCCATTTGGCCCGATCACAGGCTCCTTCACCCGCACCCAAGCCCAAATGCGAGCTGCCTCCTCTCCCAATCGAGAGCCGACGACACTGTCTCTTTCGGCTTCCATCCCTCCGGCGAACCCTGTCTGTAGAATCCAGCCGACGTCGAAGCTTCAAGCCCTCGATCCTTAAGCCCTCTCACGAACGGTTGCTAGGGTTTTCGCTTTGGGCGATTTGGGGCGCTGTTATAGTCAAGTCGGCTGACAACACCCTCGAGCGGTCGGAGCTCCACAGGAGGTGAGCTAGGTTTCACTTAGCTAGGAACTCGAGAGTCGATACATTGTCGATCAGCGGTTGGTCTTGGTTCAAGGGAGCGACACCGATAGCCACTTGGGTAAGGTTTCCTCTAGCTGATACATCGCCGATCATGTATACAATAATTGGGTCTGAGGTTGAGTATGAATTAAATCTTTGTGGGTGCTGGCAGATTAGATTCTGGAAATTGGAATTGGAACCTGGGCTCTAATCTCACATCTTCTATTTGTGCTGGTGAGGTTAGGTTTCAGCCATTTTGTTATGCGCCACCTCACTATGTGAGTGGGTTCTTCTGCCGTGGAGTGTTGCTTGGCTCAGGTAAGAGTTTGATTGAGTTTTGGCTCAATCCTATGTTGAATTGGAAGCTAGATGTAGTTCTATTTGTGCTATGGTTTTGGATGTAGTATAAGGAGTAGTTTTGCTCTGGTTTGGATTATATGTACTGTAGGTACAATGGTTGATCAGTGGTAGGTCTTGGGGTTGATCCTAGATTGAACCATGTGGTGAGATTGGGTTGAGTATGAAACTTAACCCTAATGATCTAAGTGTGTTGAATTTGAATTGAGGGTTGGACCTAATTTTAATTACGAGGAGTAATTAGAAACCGTACCATTTAATCAGACGTAATTAAAAGAAAGGGGACAACTAGGTTAAACCCTAATACGGATTAGGAATTTAATTAGCTAGTTACTATTTATTTGTAATAGCTAATTAAATATGTCCTTGATACAGGGACTTGACTTGGATTTATTGCTGCTTATTATTAGTGGGTGATTTTATTGCTTGATACGGACTTCACCATTTAGAGGCGGGTACTTCTTGCTTGTATTTGTAGATCCACTTTATCTTTATGCATGGCTAGATGTTATTTATGCAGTAGGCTGATATTGACCTTTATCTGCTACCGTTTTGTTATCCTGCTTGATACTTATGCTTGACCCTAGATATGATCTAAATTTTCTTCTATATAGTCTCGTTTATTTGTTATCTGATTCTGTATAGCATTGGTATGAGCATGAGTATGAGGATAGGGTTTAGCATACCATTGTATGGTTGTATTGATTGATCTTAGTCATACTTGCACATGTGTCTGGATATAGGATTGATTGAGTTATGATGCATACATATGACCTGTGCATGATAGGTTGAGTTATGTGTCGATGACCTGGTAGGGGTTGCATGTGTTAGTCATGCACCATACATGCGCTGTTGCCTGCCGACGATCAGCGACTCCCTTGTGGTTGAGCCTAATCATCTTCCGGCACATTGCACATGATATGTACACACGACCACTCATGGGTTAGTGGATACCGCTGGGTGTGTGCATTTGCTCTGTATTGCTCCGCTCGTCCGCTCAAGGGTAGTGGTTTCGGAGCGTGGTAGCAAGCAGGGATCACTTCTCTTCCCATAGACCAGAGAAGATAAGAGAGATATCTCCCCCATATATACATGGGGCGGAGCGATAGTTCCACCAGCATCCTGTCCACTCGGTCACTCAGGAGCAGTGATGGCAAAGTGCGGATAGTGTCACAGTTCTACCCACTCGGCCGACACAGTATCGCCTGTCTCGGTGGCTTAACTGGAGTTAGGGGTGACCATGGCATTGCATCATGTGCATATGATGCATTTGTGCATTGATTGTGTTTGCTGCATTTACTTCTGCACTTGTTTGACATGCACATACAGGAGGTACTTTTGGTATGGTTTATTGACCCTGTACTTGCTCGTATGGTACGAGTCCTATTATGATCATGATAGACTGATTTCTGGTATGTACAGTCCTTTATTATTTCAGTTATGCATGCTTCTGGTATTATTATGGAGACTGTATCCTGTTGTTTCTATATAGTTGCTTTAGCTACTTTTCTGCCATGCATATCTTTCTATATACCCGCGAGTCCACTTGGTCTCACCACCCGTCGTAATATTTTTGTTTCAGGTTGATAGCTCGTCGGAGGAGCCTAGTTGTCGGTCCTAGTCCTTACGACTCCATTGATGGATGCTTCCGCGTGGTTTCTTTTTATAGCATTTCTTATGCGTTGTATTCCTTTTCTTATATGTCATGGGCTTGTATTGGATTTATTCGTACGGCATTGTATTTTTGAGTCCTCTGTTGGACTTTGGGTTTGTGGTGTTGCTACGCGCCTGCCCTGGGGGCAGCTCAGGTGAGTTCTACATTTCAGTATTGCGGTGTTTTAGTATCGTATACTTTATATATATCTGTTTTGTAGCCTGAGACCAAATTATAAACTGCGTGTGTTATATGTTTGCGTAAATTGTCCGCCGAACAGGGGAGATGCTGTCTGATTTTATATTGGATCAGCGGCTCCAATGGTCTCGGGGCATGACAATTTATTTTGGTATCAGAGCCCAGGTTGTTGGATACCTCGAAGACTTGTGGATTTACGGTGTTTATCTGATACCAATTTATTTTGGTATCAGAGCGTAGGTTACAATGCCTACTTATTTTTTCATTTTCCGAACTTTCCGAATTTTATATGATACCAATTTATTTTGGTATCAGAGCTCAGGTTGCGAGATACCTTGGGTATTTGCGATTTTTTTCGGTGTTTATCTGATACCAATTTATTTTGGTATCAGAGCCCAGGTTGCCGGATACCTTGGGGACTTGTGGAGTTTTCGGTGTCTATCTGATACCAAATTTATTTTGGTATCAGAGCCCAGGTTGCCGGATACCTTGTGGACTTGTGGATTTAGGTTTGCGTTGCATATTTGATTTACGGATTTGTCGGAGTTAAATCTGATACCTACCCAGTAGGTGTCGGATCTCGGGTTAGATGAGTCTACCCGAGTACATTTCAGATTTTCGGAGTCATTTTCATGACGTGATTTGTACTATGGGGCTTAGCGGCAATGGGACATCTCCAGGCAGCAAGAGGTATATCTTTCTAGATCTATCCTACTTTTAGTATTCACTATTAGGATTAGGATTGATTAGACTATCCCAGCTTGGTGGGATCATATATTCATACTGGATGGATATATATTTGCATACTTGGTTTTAGTTGAATTGACTTGTTGTCAATCTATCTTGCTCGTGATTGTTCATGGGAGCGATTCGTTGATATATTGTGGATAAGACCTTGGAGCAAAGAATGTTAATTCTCTAGTAGCATCGATTGTTAAGTCGGAAAGCCAAGGTCGAATCTGTCAACAACCTATTAGAGGTTTAGGATTTTTGTTTTTCCTTGACCTTACTATTCATAGTTCGTGTATTAGCTATTATTAGCTAAGCGAGAACTAGGGTTGGCTACTGTAGTTGGCTCGATCAGTGTAGGATTGACTTACCCTAGTTCAAAGGTTTTCAGACCTTTGAGTTGTTCGTGCCTGGTTAGGTGACCTGGAAGGCACGTTTAGGGTACATAACCTATATTGATGCAGTAGGGTGACATTATCTACATACTACCATCGTTAGTAGAGGAGTGATACATCATATTCCATGGGAACTTTGACCCCGGTTCACCTATATTTGGTTGATGGCCTAGAATGTACATGTGATTGATGTCTTGAGCTGGTATGGAGAAGTGTGGAGCTATGTGGTTGACACTTGTAGGTTACCGCGTGTACTTGGTTTGGATAACCAAGGAGGTACCTTCGTACTTATGATTTGCATTGATGTGAATCAATTACAAGACTGGGCTGCTTATAGTTGGAAGATACTGAGAACGACCACTGGTATTTCGGTGGTTATACCCCCACTGTGGATTTACCAGTTCTCGAAATGATTGTGTTGATATCACCTCTTTCTTATATGTGTTGAGAGGTGGATTGAGATTGATGAATCTTTATGACTTGTTGGTACTCGAGATGGTGGAATTCGACATCATTCCCGATATGGATTCGTTTACAGCGTACCATGCCACCATTGAGATTCGGACAAGGGTGGTCACATTTCGGCCTCCAAACCCACCCTCGTGGGATTTCATCGGCATCCGAGATGACATAATATCTATTATTTCCGCGCGCCAAGCACTGAGATTGTTATCACTGGGCTGCTAGGGTTATCTGTTATCGATGATTAGCGTGGATGACAGTAGTAGTTCCTCTCTTCGGAATATTCCAGTTGTTCGGGAGTTCCCAGATGTCTTTCCAGAGGAGTTATCGGGTCTTCCTCCCATTAGACAGATAGAGTTCACTATAGAGCTGATTCCGGGGATTGCGCCGCCGGCATCTAAGGCTCCTTATCGCATGGCACCAAAAGAGTTGGACGAGCTGAAGGTCCAACTCCAGGAGTTATTAGACCGAGGGTTCATCATACCGAGCGTATCTCCTTGGGGTTCTCCGGTTCTGTTTGTCAAGAAGAAGGACGGTTCTTTGAGGTTATGCATCGACTACAGATAGTTGAATGTAGTAACCATCAAGAACAAGTACCCGTTGCCACGGATAGAAGATTTGTTTGATCAACTCAGAGATACCTCAGTGTATTCTAAGATTAATCTGCAGTCCAGATATCATCAGATGAGAGTTAGAGACTCAGATGTTCAGAAGGCAGCTTTTCGCACTAGATATGGGCACTATGAGCTCTTGGTAATGCCATTTGGGCTTACCAATGCTCCAACGGTATTCATGGATCTGATGAACCGTATATTCCTGGAGTATCTAGATCAGTTTGTGATTGTCTTTATTGATGACATCTTGATCTATTCGCGTTCTGAGGAGGAGCATGCGCAGCATCTTCGCATAGTTTTGGAGACTCTCCGACGGGAGCCCTTATTTGCGAAGTTCAGCAAATGCGCATTCTAGCTATTCTCAGTCAGTTGTCTAGGGCACGTGGTTTCCAGCCGTGGTATTTCAGTAGACCCCCAGAAGATCGAGGCTGTCACCAGTTGGGAGCAGCCGAAGTCAGTTTAGGAGGTTGACAGTTTCTTGGGATTAGCTGGTCACTACAAATGATTTGTAAAGGGCTTCTCGAGCATAGCTATGCTGCTGACACGCCTCACCAGGAAAGGCGTGAAGTTCACATGGTCAGAGGCTTGTGAGGCTAGTTTCCAGGAGCTGAAGCAGATGTTAGTGTCAGCACCCGTCCTCGTTCTTCCATCAGGAGAGGACGGATTTGTTCTTTATACGGATGCGCTCTATCAGGGATTGGGCGTTGTTCTGATGTAGCACGAGCGGGTAGCGTCTTATGCTTCTCGATAGCTGAAGAAGCATGAGAAGAACTACCCAGTTCACGATTTGGAGTTGGCAGCTATTATTTTTGTGCTGAAGATCTGGAGGCATCACCTATATGGGATCACTTTTGAGATATTCACAGATCATAAGAGTCTCAAGTACCTATTCACGCAGAAGGAGCTCAACCTCCGACAGGGGAGGTGGATGGAGTTCCTGAAGGACTACGATTATACCATTAGCTACCACCCTGGGAAAGCTAATGTCGTTGCTGACGCCTTGAGTAGGAAGTCCATAGGGGTACTGGCCTACCACCGAGTTCTGGTTACCGAGATCGTCCAGAGTTTCTCAGAGTTGGGTCTAGAGGAGCAAGGTCAAACTGAGAGGGGTATTCTGGTGACCATTGTTCCTCAGTCTTCCATCCGGACAAGGATCAAAGAGGCTTAGGCGAGCGATCAACATCTACAGTTCCTTGGCAGTCGAGCATCCACAAAGCAGCAGTCTGATTTCACACGAGACGACGCGGGTGTCTTGTATTTTTGCGGGAGACTTTGCGTACCCGAGGGCCACCCTATTTTGGAGGAGCTATTACAGGAGGCACATAGCTCCCGATTTGGTATCCATCCGGGGGCCACTCGCATGTATCGAGATCTGAGACGTTCCTACTGGTGGAACAGAATGAAGCGGGGTATTGCTGACTTCGTAGCCCGATGCCTGGTATGCCAGTAGGTTATGGCAGAGCACCAGAGGCCTGTTGGGCTACTTCAGAGTATTCTCATTCCCGAGTGGAAGTGGGAACACGTTACTATGGATTTCATGGTGGGATTGCCTAGGACCAGACGAGGCCTTGACGCGATTTGGGTGATCATTGATCGATTGACCAAATCCGCACACTTTCTAGCTATTCGGAGGACCGATTCATTGGATAGATTAGCAGAGCTGTATTGCAGAGAGATCATCAGATTGCACGACATACCGTGTTGGTGTAAGTTGCATCAATGATATTCCTCTTTAAGTGTTTTAATGTTTGACAATACACTTAAGTCAGTGATACATTGAACAGACAAAGGGGAGTAAGAGAGAAGTAACCTTAGCTGAAGAAAAGTCCTAGTTAAACTAGGTATAGAAACCCTAAGTCCCAGCGAAGGGTTACTAGGTATCGAAACCTCAAGACCTAGCGAAGGGCTGCTAGGCACCTAGCGAAGGGCTGCTAGGTATCGTAACCCTAAGACCTAGCGAAGGGCTGCTAGGCACCTAGTGAAGGACTACTAGGCATAGAAGACCTAGCGAAGGGCTGCTAGGCACCTAGCGAAGGGCTGCTAGGTATAGAAGACCTAGCGAAGGATTGCTAGGCACCAGGTGAAGGACCGCTTGGTAACAAAGACCTAGCGAAGGGCTGCCAGGCACCTGGCGAAGGACTGCTAGGAAATGAAGACTTGGTCCGAGGGACTAAGCAACTTAGCTGAGCGATGACTAAGGACAGGAGTAGAGACGGGTCAGGGTTTGGGCGTCTCGAGATCCGGAGTAATCGAAAGCTAAGTAAAAGTCCACCCGAAGGGCTGGGTGGCAACCGTCTCCTGAAAGGAGTAGGTGAAGGGCGAGTTCTCGGGGATAGGAACTCGTGCCAGTTTGACCTAGGGTTTCATGCAAATCCGAAGTCCGAACCAAGTCCTTAAGCCTAATATTATATGTATATATGTTTTGTGTTTGTGTATCTTGCAGGTAACAAGAACCGGAGACAAAGCAAGCAAAAAAAACCAATTTGTAGGCTTAAAGGAGGGCGCCCCCATCAAGGAGGGCGCCCTCACCAACCAGGGCGCCCTGAACAGCCAGAGCGCCCTGAGCCAAAGGTAAAAATGCAGTAAACGTGAAGCAGGCAGAACAGGTGTCAAGCGAGGCGCCCTGAGTGTCCGGGGCGCCCTGGTTCAAAGCTGTACGTGCAGTTTCGAACCCAAAACACAGATAAGCCATCATGAAGGCGCCCTGGAGGTCCAGGGCGCCCTGGTCAATGATCTTATCAACTGCGACGAGGTAGGCGCAAGGATAAGGTTTGACCGAGTCATCCGGGGCGCCCCCAGGAGGCCTATATAAGAGGCTTCGACCCCTCTGCTTCAAATACAACATTCCAGAGCGATTCTGATCATTCCGACCGACGACAACACGCTAGAAACAAGGCTCTACGACCGGGAGGCTCCAGGAGGAAGTGCGCGGCACTTCGGAGGTCCAAATCGGCCAAGTTTCAGATTTTTGTTCGATTCGCTTTTACTTATTCCGTACTTCATTTTCAATATTATTGCTTGTAAATATTGCACTGTAAGTCGGGTTTCTCCGCCTCCGGAAAGTCCGGGAAGGAGACCAATAGTGGACGGGCATTCCCGTGCATAGGCCTTGGATGTACTGACCCTGGGGGGTCAGGAACCAAGTAAAAATCCGCCGTGTCACTGTCTTGCTTTATTTCTTTTATTTACTTTTTCCGCTGCGCTACTAATATCCTAAGTCTAGAACGAAAGCTTTACGAAGATTTCCGAAAGACTTCCACGATCGATATTCACCCCCCCCCCTCTATCGATGGCACCGGTCCTACAATTGGTATCAGAGCCGAGCCGCTCTTCACTGGAC
The DNA here is from genome assembly GCA_024364735.1 of Boesenbergia rotunda. Classification (NCBI taxonomy): domain Eukaryota; kingdom Viridiplantae; phylum Streptophyta; class Magnoliopsida; order Zingiberales; family Zingiberaceae; genus Boesenbergia; species Boesenbergia rotunda. Next base: position 207,105 of record JAGFNQ010003900.1, read on the forward strand.
TAACCGCCGACGGAGCAAAGACGCCAGGAGTTGAGGGGGAGCGCAGGGGTGAATCATGTACTTTTAATTTTAAATGTCCAATTTTAAATTCCATATTATATGTTTTACGTGCAGGGAGAGAGGGCACTACAAAAATCAGTGCCCTACTCGTAAGAATCGTTCGTCACCGGCGGCAAAGGAGGTACCAGCGCCAGGAAACCGGAGGGACAAAAGTCACGTACAATGCTTCAAATGTAAAAAATACGAACATTACAAAAACAAGTGTCCGGCGAAGGTACACAAGATTTACGTTCCAAAAGTTTTACAATTTCCTGCATTGTCTTTAGATAATTCAGTTAATTTTTCTGATAAATTAAATTTACTGGATAGTAGATTAAATATTTTGCATCAAAGATTAGAAAATACGGATATGATTAAAATATCCAAAATTAACTATTTAATTATTAATATCAATTCGATAATTGCTAAAATTAATTCTAATAATAATTCTGATAAAATTAATTCTATGAAATTAATTCTGATAATTATTCTGATAAAATTAATTCTGATGAAATTAATTCTGATAAATATTCTGATAAAATTAATTCTGATGAAATTAATTTTGATAATTATCCTGATGAAATTAATTCTGATAATTATTCTGATAAAATTAATTCTGATGAAATTAATTCTGATAATTATTCTGATAAAATTTATCCTGATGAAATTAATTCTGATAATTATTCTGATAAAATTAATTCTGATAAAATTAATTCTGATAATTATTCTGATAAAATTAATTCTGATGAAATTAATTCTATAATTATCCTGATGAAATTAATTCTGATAATATTAAGTCTGATAATTTTAAATCAGATAAAATTAAACCTAAGGATAAATTTGAATTCAAATTCTAAAATCTTAAGGATAATTCGGAATTCAAATTCAAAAATCTTAAGGATAATTCAGAATTCAAATTCGAAAATCCTAAGGATAATTCCGAATTTAAATTTGAAAACCTTAAGGATAATTCTAACGATATCCCTGAAATTATTGAAAATTTTAAGGATAAAGATGATAACATAATTATAGAAAATCTGAAAAGTTATTACAAAAATTTAACTAGTGGCCCCTCTTACTCCACCTACTGTGAGGATATTGAAAAATATAATCTTGAGGAGGATATAGAACTATCTAAGATAAAGGACATAGTTAATAAAAATTACAAAAATCCAAATAAATCAAAATTATTAGAAAAACTTGAAAAGAAAGATAAAAATGAAGAAGAAATTTTTGAAATAATGAAAATGATGAATTTAAACCCACAATTATTAATTAATCATTTTAATTCGAATTAAATCTTAATCCTAGTTAAATTCGAATTAAATCATAATTTAATCGTAATTAAATTCAATTAAATCTTAATTTAATCCTAGTTAAATTCGAATTAAATCTTAATTTAATCCTAATTAAATTCGACTTAACTCTTAATTTAATCCTAATTATATTCAATTAAATCTTAAGTTAATCCTAATTAAATTCGAATTAAATCTTAATTTAATCCTAATTAAATTACAATTAAATCTTAATTTAATCCTAATTAAATTCCAATTAAATCTCAATTTAATCCTAATTAAATTCAAATCTTAATTAAATACAAATTAAATCTTAATTCAAATTAAATCTTAATTAAATTCAAATTAAATCTTAATTAAAATTAAATCTTCATTAACTTCGAAATTCAATTTTAAATTAAATTTGAAATTCAAATCTTAATTAAATTCAAATTAAATCTTAATTAAATTCAAATTAAATATTAATTAAATTCAAATTAAATCATAATTAAAATTAAATCTTAATTAACTTCCAAATTCAAATTTAAATTAAATTCGAAATTCAAATCTCAATTAAATTCAAATTAAATCTTAATTAAATTCAAATTAAATCCTAATCAAATTCAAATTAATTAATTCTTAATAATTCAAATTAAAATTAATTAATTCTTAATAATTCAAATTAAAATTAATTAATTCTTAATAATTCAATTCTAATTAATTAATTAATTATTAAATAAAGTTCAAATAAATTCGAATTAATTCAAATAATTCAATTAAATTCAAATTAAACATAAATTAAATCTTAATTAATTCAATTTAATTCAAATTAAAAGTAAAATTAAGTTGAATTAAAATTATAACATCAATTAAATCCTACTCAATTAATTTCTAATTAATTCAACCTCAATTAATTCGTAATTAACCTGAATCCAACTAAAATCTTAAATAACTTAAACTCAAACTAAAGTAAAATTTTACCCAAAGTGTAACAATTAAAATTAATAACATTAAATATGTCAAAGTGGGTTGACATATTCGCGGGTTCACTCGACATGTATCAAATCGGAAATTTGATACATTTTAGAAAGTTAAATAAAATGCTTTGGACTTGTTTGACTCATGCATAATTGTCATGACATGCATCTGCTATTCTTTTAAAAATATATGACATGTCATTCATATTTAAATTTTATTCATATATTAGAACGGCTATAGGAAAAGGAATAATTGAAACTTGATCAACCTAGTATTGGGTGGCGGTGAGATGATAGTACGTTAGGGAAGCCAATTCTAATAAGATCAAGTATACTTGGTCTCTTTAGACTGGTGAAACTAGCCGAAGCTACCGATCCAAGATCCAAACTAGTTAGACCAGAATTTTTCAAAAAGTAATCTTGAAAATGAAATTTCATTAAAAGGCTTTGTCAAGGAAAGGGTGGATGATCCCATAAGGCTACGGCCAAAGAAGGCCTAGTGCCTCGCTAAGACCTGGAAGCCAATTTTTGAAATTCAAATTCAAGTTACTTCTTGTCAAATTCAAATCTAACACAAGCTTCAATTAAATCTTAGAATTGAAAAATAAATTAAAGAAAAATGATTCAAGCATCTCATAATACACTTATAAGGCAATCATGCTTGTTGTATTGATACATCTAAAATGGGTGAGATGTTAAGGACTAATAAATTGAAAAATGTTTTTCAAAATCATTAGAATATTTTTCTAAAAATATATTTTCACAATAGTGCTTCAACATAATAATGTTTTTATGGAATTCATGCTTGTCTGGTTGAATATGCATACTATATGTTTTTTCAAAATTATATCTTTTCAAAAATTGTTTGACTCACGCAATTAGACACAAGCCTCTTAGGACAACACTAAAGTTCCTTAAGGCACTTAGATAGAGTCAAACGGTGTTGGATGCAGGGGGAGTGTTTTGTTCTTTTTATTAATAATATTTTTCGAAAACTGCACCTTAATTTGCATTACATATGTTTTCAAAATTATCTTCTTTCCAAATTGTGGCTTCAAAATCTATCTACTTAAAAATTATCGGTTCTTTGACTTTGATAAACCCTAAAGACACAGAGGAAAGATCCACTTTATGATCTTCAAGGACTCCTAGGACATGTCAAATTTAGGGGGAGTCAGAGTCAAAAGAAGAATTTCATAAAAAGTTTTTTTAATTATCCATTTTTTTTAAATAATTCTTCTTAATCAGAATCAAACCTTAAGACTTAGAGGAAGAGTACTTGTGGTCAACAAGCTTCCCAGGACTAGGTCAAGTTTAGGGGGAGATCAAATTAAAAGAATTATTGAATATTTCAAATGTTTTCATGAGCGATATTTTCAAATCCTGTTGAAAACATAAGTATTCTTTCAAATAGTATCAATTTTCAAAAATTACTATTATTTTCAAAAGTTCATCTGGTTTTTTTTCAATTTGAAATAATATCTTGAGTTTGGAAAATCTTCCAGGACACTTAGGAAAATGTCCTTGTAGTCAACAAGGTTTCCTATGATTGTGTCAGACTGAAAGATAAACCAAATCAAGTACTATCACTTTAAAATCTTTACATTTTTCAAAATTAACTTACATCATATTATTCTGTGACTTATGAAATTTTTCATAATATTTACTTGGGTTGGAAAACTTCCAGGACACTTAGGAAAATGTCCTTGTAGTCAACAAGGGTTCCCAGGATAGTGTCAGACTGGAAAATTAACCAAGTGAAGTCAAATATTATGTTTTCAAAAGTACTTATGTCTTTCAAAGCCAAATATTCTTTCAAAAGTACTATCATTTTTTTTACTTGACCTTGAAAAATATTATGTTTCATAAAACACTTATTTTCGAAACACAGTCAAAAGTTATGCATTTTCCAAAAGTACTTAATTATTCAACAAATTCAATATATTTTCAAAGGTACTTATATTTTTTCAAAAATTACATAATTTTTGCAATATATTATTCAAAATACAATGCTTTCAAAAATTTTTGCACTAAGTATTTTCAAAAAGAACCAAAGGTTTTTAATGTTGGTGCAAGTATTTTATTTTTTGATGTATGACAAAGGGGGAGAGATGTGTGCTTAAGTTAGAAATATTTTCCCCAAAGATAAAAAATGTAGTTTCAAAGTTTATATCATTTTTTATCTTTTTCATTTTTACCCCAAGGACAGTAAGTTAGCCCCTTTAAACCAATCTAACTTAAGTTATTGTCAAATATCAAAAAGGAGAAGATTGTTGGTGCAAGTTGCATCAATGATATTCCTCTTTAAGTGTTTTAATGTTTGACAATACACTTAAGTCATTGATACATTGAACAGACAAAGGGGAGTAAGAGAGAAGTAACCTTAGTTGAAGAAAAGTCCTAGTTAAACTAGGCATAGAAACCCTAAGTCCCAGCGAAGGGCTGCTGGGCACCTAGCGAAGGGTTGCTAGGTATCGAAACCTCAAGACCTAGCGAAGGGCTGCTAGGCACCTAGCGAAGGGCTGCTAGGCACCTAGCGAAGGGCTGCTAGGTATCGTAACCCTAAGACCTAGCGAAGGGCTGCTAGGCACCTAGTGAAGGACTACTAGGCATAGAAGACCTAGCAAAGGGTTGCTAGGCACCTAGCGAAGGGCTGCTAGGTATAGAAGACCTAGCGAAGGATTGCTAGGCACCAGGCGAAGGACCGCTTGGTAACAAAGACCTAGCAAAGGGCTGCCAGGCACCTGGCGAAGGACTGCTAGGAAATGAAGACTTGGTCCGAGGGACTAAGCAACTTAGCTGAGCGATGACTAAGGACAGGAGTAGAGACGGGTCAGGGTTTGGGTGTCTCGAGATCCGGAGTAATCGGAAGCTAAGTAAAAGTCCACCCGAAGGGCTGGGTGGCAACCGTCTCCTGAAAGGAGTAGGTGAATGGCGAGTTCTCGGGGATAGGAACTCGTGCCGGTTTGACCTAGGGTTTCGTGCAAATCCGAAGTCCGAACCAAGTCCTTAAGCCTAATATTATATGTATATATGCTTTGTGTTTGTGTATCTTGCAGGTAACAAGAACCGGAGACAAAGCAAGCAAAAAAACCAATTTGTAGGCTTAAAGGAGGGCGCCCCCATCAAGGAGGGCGCCCTCACCAACCAGGGCGCCCTGAACAGCCAGAGCGCCCTGAGCCAAAGGTAAAAATGCAGTAAACGTGAAGCAGGCAGAACAGGTGTCAAGCGAGGCGCCCTGGTTCAAAGCTGTATGTGCAGTTTCGAACCCAAAACACAGATAAGCCATCATGAAGGTGCCTTGGAGGTCTGGGGCACCCTGGTCAATGATCTTATCAACTGCAACGAGGTAGGCGCAAGGATAAGGTTTGACCGAGTCATCCGGGGCGCCCCCAGCGTCCGGAGTGCCCCAGGAGGCCTATATAAGAGGCTTCGACCCCTCTGCTTCAAATACAACATTCCAGAGCGATTTTGATCATTTCGACCGACGACAACGCGCTAGAAACAAGGCTCTACGACCGGGAGGCTCCAGGAGGAAGTGCGCGGCACTTCGGAGGTCCAGATCGGCCAAGTTTCAGATTTTTGTTCGGTTCGCTTTTACTTATTCCGTACTTCATTTTTGATATTATTGCTTGTAAATATTGCACTGTAAGTCGGGTTTCTCCACCTCCGGAAAGTCCGGGAAGGAGACCAATTGTCATGCCCCGAGACCCAGGAGCCGCTGTTCCAATAGAAAATCGGACAGCACCTCCCCTGTCCGGCGGACAATTTACACAAACATGCAGATACATATATCACACACAATATATATATAACACAACCACGCAGTTTAAAGGGCCTCAGGCCTCCAATTCACACATATATAACTGGTATATAACTATAACCGTCGTAAAACCAAAATCCGAACTCACCTGAGCTGCCAGGGGGCAGGAACAAAACCAAAACCAAACGAAGTCCAACATAGGACTCAAAAGTACAATACTATCGAATTAAACATGAATACATGTTCGAAACACCACAACGGAAGCATAGGAAATACTACAGGGTCCATAAGCCAAACAAAACATAAAATAAACCAAACGGAGCTCCTCTAGAGCTGGGGACTGGCTGCTAGGGATCTCCTGGCAGGCATCAACCTGAAATAAAATGTATGGCAACGGGGTGAGTCCATAGCTCAGCGAATACCCAACAGATATGCATAGAAAGTTATACCAACAATAAGGGTTCAGCTAATACAGTCTCATATCAACAGTAGAGAAAGACTGGAACTGAAATTACTAAGTAGATACATACCTGAATCCATCTAACCTGTACAGAGGGTAAGAAATACCAGTGGAATACCAATAGACATATAAGCACAGGTAACAAGTCTCCAGAATATGCAATGTCAAACAAGTGCAGCAAATAAGTGCAGCAAACAATGCACGATGCAAAATATGCACATGGTGCAATGCCATGGTCACCCCCTAACTCCAGTCAAGCCACCGAGACAGGCGATACTGTGTCGGCCGAGTGGGTAGAGCTGTGACACTGTCAGTACTCTGCCATCACTGCTCCTGAGTGACCGAGTGGACAGGATGCTGGTGGAGCTATCGCTCCGCCCCATGTACATATGGGGGAGATATCTCTCTCATCTTCTCTGGTCTATGGGTAGAGAAGGGATCCCTGCTTGCTACCACGCTCCGAAACCACTACCCCTGAGCGGACGAGCGGAGCAATACAGAGCAAATGCACACACCCAGCGGTATCCACTAACCCATGAGTGGCCGTGTGTGCATATCATGTGCCGGAAGACGATTAGGCTCAACCACAAGGGAGTCGCTGATCGCCGGCATGCAACAATGCAAGGATGGTGTATGATAGATACACATACCTCCCTCCCCAAGTCCTCAGTATACTAAGTCTCAATCTGAAATCCTATAACAGGAAATACAGGGAACCTACAAGGTATACTGACTGGAAACTACAATTCCCTCAAGGTCAAAGGCAGGAGATACAACACGATCTCTAAGCATACATATAGTTATGACAATACCTGAGACTGTATGGAACTACAACATACTAACTCAAAGGTAAACCACATGTATCCAGAACAAGTTTAATAACTCAGGGATAGACAACAAGTATCTAGAACAGGTATAATAAACAGGGATAGCGTATAATCTTACTGCTATCTATAACAGTCTATGCATAATCAACTGACAATATCAAAAGAGATAAGTCAAAGGGTACCCGCCTCCAAGAGTGTAGTCCGTATCAATCGAGACAGAACCACCCGTCAATAATCCAATCAGGCTCCTGTATCAAGGATGCATTTAATTAGCTACTATACAAATGATAGATAGCTAATAAATCCCTAAACCGAACCAATGTTAACCCAATTGTCCCCTTTCATTTAATTAGTCAAATTAAATGAAAATGTTACTAATCACGCCCACGTAATTAAAGTTTAGGTTTGTTTCCAAGCTAAACCAATTACAACCTCAAGATCTTCAAGTTCAGCATCTCAACACAGTCTACATCAATACCAATGCATTTCATACTAAAGTTGCCATAACAGATCATCATCCATCAAAATCAGAGATACCTAAACTGTGATTGTGTGCCTAAACAGAACAAGATAACCATCTACAAATCAACCGATAATCCTCAACAAATTCATCTTCTGATCTACACAACCCATCATAAAACAAAATCCCAATGGAGATTTACAAGTCGAAAATACACACCGAAAAGGAACCATTCCAACATCCAAAACTGTGTTTAGAGCTCTAAAATAACATCCAAAATAGAAACTACAACAATCCACAGCCTAATATAGATCTCATCAAACATAAGATGGAATCATGGGTTGCAAAATACGCTGAGGTTAATCATTCCTACAGATCTAACCAGAGTCAAACAAAACAAAACCTATAAGAACACTAAATCAGTACAGCTACACAATGACCAAATTGCAATAAAGGGCTCACGGCAGAAATCTCAAATAGGAGCAGATCTTTGATCAGAAAACTTCCAAAAAGACAAGCAAGAACTGTAACTAATGATCCCAAAGTAGAATCGAGATCAAAGCTCATAACGAGGAACCAACACAGCAACCAATCTGAACCAAAACCCAATTGTAAAACTTCAATCAAGATTGAAACCTCCTCCTATTCTTATAGATTCAATTAAACTGTTCTGAATCCAAAAACCATAAGCACACAATTGAAATTAACTGCCAAAACTAAGAGCTGAGCCATCATCATACCAATCCCATTACTCAAATGAAGTCCCTAAAGAGAAGTTCCCTCACCTCAAACAACTGTGATCCTGAAGCTCTGCCCAGATCCAACGAGAACAAAATCCAAAATTCCTTAATAGATGGAGCTCACGGCACGAAAATCCTCAGCAAACCATGAGTGAGCACTCGTACTGAAATCCATAGCCAAAACAGAAGCAGAATCAAAAATCTGAACCATCACCATATACAAATTTCCGAAACCTAATCCATTCACAGTTAGGCCTAAACAGTTCACCCTCACCTGGTTTTTTTTTGTGTTGGCAACGGCTTGGGATCCATCTGAAAAGAAGGCGATGGCTAAGAAGATCGGCGGCTCTCACCACGGCGCTGGTGAATCGTGGCGCACGGGGAAGAAAGGGTGGTGATGGCACTCATCACGATCGACAACCATGGCGTCGCCGGAGGCCTCGCACGAAGGGGGTCGGTGCTAGGGCATCGCGACGGTGAGGAGAAGGTCAGGAGATGGCTTGGGTTCGCAAAGGGAGGAGTCGAGTGGGCTGGGGCTGCGGCTAGGGCACGCGGGGAGAAAAAAAACTCGGGCACTCGGCTGCGGGAGAATGAAAAAGGAAAAGAAATGTTTATAAGAGGCTACATTTGCAATTAAACCCAAGGAATTTAATCAATTACAATTTCATCCTTAACTTTGTGTCTTTGCCATCTTTTCCCTCTGAAATTTTAGAATTTCAACCAAACAACCCCCATCTATATTTTAATCCACCTCAATAAATCTCTAGGGTTAGATTACTTACCCTTTCGTAATTTAAGAGTTTACCTGTAAGCCCTTGATAAGTTTTAAGTTTTTACAATAAAGCCCCTTGGGCTCCTCCCGTAGGGCCGGAAACCCTAGACTCTATCCGGAAAAATCCTGAAAATTTTCTGGTCCGGATTTTCGAATTGTCGTATTTTACATTCTCCCCCACTAATAAAAATTTGGTCCCCAAATTTTGTCATTCCTCATACGGCACACACTAGCAGCTAAACATGTTTGTACTCATCATGAGTAACCACTTCATCTGATACCCTAAGGTTACACTGCTACGGGGCAACTGGAGTTATCAATCCAGAGATAATCATCCGATAACCAGATACAACCGAACAACCATTCGGTCATGACACCTGTCCAGGACACTCAATCCTAAGATCACTGACGTCAAATCTATACTCCGATCCTCCAACATAAAACATCACATTCATAAGTGTCACCCGAGTATCCCTAAGTCAATGACATTCTCCCAAGCATCACAAGTCATATATTTGTATATATATATATCCTCTAGACCATCAGAAGATAACAAATAATTTAGAGGTTGTACGAATATGTCGTACCATATGCTGCTATCAATAACGGACTTTCCAAATAATCAACCACCGAAAGATCATTATCCACTTAATGATTCATCAAAATCTACAAATCCGGTAAGTCCATGGCCACTACTAGACTCTTCAAAACCAAAACATAACATAGAGATTCATCAATCTCAATCCACCTCTCAACACCCTAACGGATCGTACATCCCGATATACCATCGAGATTATCTAACCACGAACACCCGATATATGAGTCAAAATCCCTCATAGAATCACGTACAATGAACGAGTCGATCAACCATCGGCTCGTAACCCAATATTCTCTGATTTCTTCACTCAAGGTTCAGAAACCTCCGAGTTCCAACTCCATAACATACAGACACACTATGTCTCATGAGTATCTTAGTATAATCACAAAATGATTCTTTGTTCCCTGGAAGTCATCATAGACCTCTTCCACCCCAAGGTTGTCTAGCCTCGTAAGGGATTCGCCTCAGCGCAAATCATAAGTCCAATGGTATCTTCCTAGGTTATCCAAACCAAGTACAAACTGTAACTCATAAGTGTCGGCAGTTAGCTCCACACTTTTCTGTATCGACTCAAGTCACCTATCAAACTGTACCGTCTAGGTCATCAACCAGGTACACATGATCCATGGTCAAAGTCCTCATCGAATAGGATGTATCAATCCTCTACTAACGATGATAGCATATAGCTAATGCTACCCTTCTACATCCATGTAGGTCAGAAACCCTAGTCATGCCATCCAGGTCGCCTAACCAGGCACATGCAACCCAAATGTCTGAAACTCCTTGAACTAGGATAAGTCGATCCTAAGCTGATCGAGCCAACAACAATAAACAATCCCTAGTTCTCGCTTAGCTAACAATAGCTAGAACGCATACTATAAATAGTAAGGTCTAGAAGGATCAAAAGAATAAACCTCCAATAGATTGTCGACATATTCGACCTTGGCTTTCCGATTCAACAACCGGGGCTACTAGAGAATGAACATTC
>JAGFNQ010003900.1:229070-314283 GCA_024364735.1 Boesenbergia rotunda
CCCATTAATCAAGAAATAGTTTTAAATATAGTTGGAGCTCATTCAACCGCTTAGTCAGGCTTGGATGTGTCCAACAACCAAAACTAAGGATTGACCTCTGACTCCAACTATATTATTCATAAACTAATTCCATGGTTTGAACATGTTGAGGTTCAAGCCGGGCATGGATGTGTCCATCAACCCAAACAAGAAACAAAACTCCGATTCTAACCATATTAATGGAAGGTGTTGGCCTTAATATTTTGTAAGGGGTTTTGGGTCTCATCCTTTCTTTTCTAAGCAATTCATGACATATAATTATGTCATGACTAACGATTTCCTTAATAAAGTATGTATGTGACTTAATTTATCAAGTCTCATTAATTGAATTAGGAACCGGATTCCTAATTCTAATTTCATACTTTATTGAAGGAATTGTTTTGGGAAACAATTTCCTAAATTGTCATAATCAATTTCGGAAATAATATGTTTAAGACTTTGATTTCTCTAAATCAAATCTTATTAAATTAAAGAGAGATTCCCTTAATTCAACCACATATTATTTTCATGAAAATCTCATTTAAGAAAACTCTATAGGAAACCATTTTCCTAATTAATTTTGGAGACAACAATATGTAAGAGCATCACCTCTTAAATCATATTTTATTCATGGATTTAATTAATTACAACAAATTGTTTTCTAAGGGTGGCTCCCCGAGGCTCAGATACCCAAAGAAAAGAAATTTGTCGTAAATTCAATTTGGTCCGCTTCGAAAGCGTAACCAAATTAAACATGACAATTTCATTTAAAATTGGGAAATTAAATTACAACAACTAACTTTAAATTGGACGGCTCCCCGAGGCTCAATCCAAAATAAAGAATTTTGTTGACAATTTAAAAACCAATTCAAATTTAATTGTCAATTAATTGTCCATAAATTTGTCTAGACTTTCTGGAAAAAAGTGCCCAAAATTGCGAGATTTCATAATATGTTTTCATAATAATTGTAAGTTTCTGGTACAAAGAAAACTTACATATTTCCAAAATTAGAAAATTTCTAAAATAGAAAAATTTCTAAAATTGGAAAGTTTTCAAAGATGGGAAGTTTTCACAATTATCATAAAATTTCAGAAACTAGGATATTTCAACGTTTGCGAAATTTCATGAGGATTTCCAAACTTTGAAATTCCTAAATCTAAAATTTATTATAATTGGAAAGTTTCCATAATTGAAAATTTTTTCCAAAATTGAGATTATGACAAAGTTTTCCATAAAACAATTATATGATTATGTCGAACACTAACCGGCTCTGATACCACTATTGGGACCGGGTGCATGTTGACAAGGATACGGGTTCGTAAAATTTTAAATTTTTACGTGCAGCGGAAGAATTAGCATAAAATAATTTTTTAAATTATTTTAACCACGTATCTAGCATACAACCTTATGATGTGTGGACATGGTCATAAATTAAAACTTTTGCGAAAAAGTAAACTAATTTACTTTGTACCTCTCGTAACTCGAAGTAAGGGACGAGATCCTACCGTAGCGTCCCTTGGAAGCTCCGCCTCTATTCGCGTCCACGCCGAGTTCTCTTCGGGATGACTTCGCAAAGCCACGAGTTTTGTGTCGATGAGAACTACTAGATTCTCTAAAGGCACAACTAGAAGATCAAGAGAGAAGAAAGGAAACTAACCACCAAGAAACGGAATCTAAATTCCGAGAAGGAAAGAGATGCGATCCGCTTCTTCTTCTTCTTCTTTGGCACCTCCTTGGTGGATGTTGCTCACGCCAACCCTTGGTAGTGTGAGGATGGTGCGCCGGCCCTAGGGTGGTTGTGCGTCGGCCCTAGGGAGGGGATGGGGTGCGCCGGCCCTAAGGGGAAGAGAGGGAGAGAATAAGAGAGAGAGGGAGAAAACTACTAGATCTCTTGACAAATCAATTGGGAATTAAAGGCTTGCCTTTGGTTCCTTTATATAGTAGCCTCTCCCTTACCAAGTCTCCCTCTTAACGAAATTTTCATAAGAAATATATTCTATAAATTTTATTATGAATTATTCCGTTTAAGCCAAGTTTTATTATAACTAACTTTATAATAAAACAAATACATCTCTCCTTTTATTATGGAATAAATTTTACAAGAAATTTATAAATTTTCTTATTATGAAAAAATCAATTCATAATTGATTTTATAAAATTAAAATAAACCATTCCATGGATCATTTTAATTTCCATAAAAAGAATAAATTTCTATAAATTTATTTATATAAATTTCTTTATACAAATTTATTTATCCATAATTTATAAAACAAATCGCGCTAGATTTATTTTATTAATTAAACCAAATAAATTGGTTTCTCCCCATTGTTGTGGCCGGCCAAACCAAAGAGGGTTGGCACCCTCTTTGGCCGGCCAAACCAAGCCGAACCCATCGTGAATTAAACTCATTTAATTCGCTCGATAAGCCTTCAAAAGACTTAGCCATTTTAAGCTTCCATTGCGCCTCTGATTAATTCAGATTCGACTTATTTCTCTTGATTGGAAAATCCAATTTTCAACTCGTTTTAAATCCCTCGGATTACTCGTAGTGCGTGTGACTAAATAGGCTTTCGATTTATGTTGGCCGTCTATAATCAACTAATTATAGAACGATCATGAGTGGCACCTAGTAGTACATCATGACCCCCAATTAATCGAAAGATCAACGGTTGACCTCAGAAATAATTCTGAAACCGTTCAGCAGCTCTAATGAATCGTGCTCCATTCCCTTCACCATCTTATACCCACTTGGTTCAGGACATGATCTGTTTGTGTCTGTCCCCACTAGACTGACTACGTCACACCTAGCCCAAGTAGTGTCTTTCTCGTCCTTTGGATTTCTAATTACTCTCATGTATTTAAGAGACTCATACTCTAAACATGATATGCTCTGGCCAGAGGCTTTGAGTAACAATCCGACGATAGGCCTGGGTATACATCTCCTCGCAAGGAGTGGTGAATCCTTTGTAGGTTGTTTAAACATCTTCGGGCACTTCGGCTTATACCCAATCATCCTGGGTCCACACCTCCTTGGAGATGCTTGCTTGAGATGTTAAAGTATAAGTCTCCATGACCAAGATGACTTGAACACCGCAAGTCAAAGGAATATCGCACTTAAGCTGCAGTAATAACTTCATTGACATATCTATATAGATTACCATATGAAGTTTTACAGCTAGTCACTCCAATGAACTAGTTCCCTTAACTAGCATCCATGTTTATCTCCGGACATCCCAATGTCACCAGCCAGTGAGAATCAGCTGATTCGAGAATAACCCATGCTAGTCTCAACATAATTAATAGTGTCCGTTTTTATCAATTCATCGACTAGGTATATTTTCAATACTTCACAATTACACATGTAGAGATAATCACTAGTTGTGATCCCATCACAAATTCTCTTATGCTGTGAATTGTATTGCGGGCATTCAGTAGATGAGTTTAAGATCCCAATCAAATACACTAACATGTATACTCAAATAGTGAATTATCATTTATTAAAATAAATATTTACAATCATAAGGCGATTGCCTTAGGACACTTCTCTCATATCACTAACACAGTTGAGCCTCGGTCAGTCGCCAACCGCGCCAGAAGCCGTTGAAACCTGCGGACAAACCTGACCGATGTGAAAGTCGCCAATTGACCCTCCTTCTTGGTTTGAGTCATCCCTGTCTCACCTGCACACTCAACAGAGGCTTAGCACAGCAAATCAAAAGTAAATCAGTAGTGTAACAGAGAAATCAGAAGTGATTCAGAGCGATATCAGAAGTCTGACAACGTTTTCAAATTAAAGTTCAGGCACTAATCGGTCACCCTGATCGATCAGTGAAGACACTGATCAATCAGGTCACCTCCTGATCGATCTAGCAAGGATCTGATCGGTCACCCTGACCGATCAGAGATTGGGGATCGGTCAACAGACCTATCCACCAGCTGACTGAGATTTCTGCAACTCTCTAACCTGATCCCTAACTGATCCTTAACCTGATCAGTCACTTGACTGATCAGGGCATAGCCCTGATCGGTCCAGTGTCCGATCAAGTCACTCCCTGACCGATCAGGAGCCATCCTGATCGGTCAGGATGTCAGACAGACCGATCCCTGATCGGTCAGACTGACCGATCAGGTTTCTTACAGAGATCTTCTGAGATCTCTCTGATCGTTCACCAGAACGATCAGAAGCCAAACAGAAATATTCTATTCTCTCCCTGATCATTCGCCAGAATGATCAAACTCCCTGGATCGGTCACCAGACCGATCGATTAACAAGGGAACTTGTGCCAACTTCTGATCGGACTCAAGTCCGATCCAGACCCTTGGCTGACTCACGCTTAGTCCTCCAGACTAAGACTTCATGCCCAGCTTCACTCACCGGGACTTTGTTCAACCTAGCTTCCCTCGCTAGGACCTGGCTTCACTCACCAGGGTTTCCTTCACCTAGCTTCACTCGTTAGGACCCGGTTTTACTCACCAGGGTTTCCGTCACTCAGCATCACTCACCGGGACCCGACTTCACTCACCGGGATTTTCGTCACCCGACTTCACTCACCGGGACCTGGCTTCACTCACCGGGATTTCCATCACCCGGCTTCACTCACCGAGGTTTCCATCACCCGACTTCACTCACCAGGACCCGGCTTCACTCACTGGGATTCGTGCCCAGTCCCCGACCAGGACTTAATACGAATTTACTCAACCAAGCTGAAATCGGTGTCAACACCAAAACGACAATCGGGTCAGAATGCATCAACAATCTCCCCCGTTTTGTTGTTTGACAACCTGATTTAAGTTTAGGTATTAGAGATCAAATGAAGTCAATTTTTATTATCGTAAGGGAATCAAAGTCTTCCCCCTACAATAATTAAATTTTAACAAACCTTAAAGTTAATCAACCATTCTCTCCCCCTTTGTCAAACACCGAAAAGGGTATGGTTATTAAGTTTAAACAACTCCCCCTTAAACGAGGATCTCTCCCTAAATCCAAAATAACAAAAGGTAATTCTCAAAGTGCATATGAGAGGCATATACCATAAATGTATCATGGCAACAATGTATATGCATCATATGTCAAGTAAGGAATCAAAAGACAATGTCAATTAATAGTCAAAAGACAATATCAATTAATAAGTCATAAGTCAGAGCTCATCAGTCTGTGAGCCGATCAGGGAGAGTCCTGATCGATCTATGGACTGATCAGAGAGAGCCCTGATCGGTCACCTTGACAGTTTAGAATGAGGCCTGATCGGTCTGTGGACCGATCGAATTTCAGATGATTTCTGAAACTCTAATATTAGACTGCATTGACAATTGACAGTGCAGGGAATCCCCTAAAAAAAATAGCATATCAGGGAAAGCTCGGAGAGTTCAATAACTATAATAGTTGTTATATATTGCTAACGGGACCACTACAACACCATTAATGTTTTTCAAACAAACTTAACGGGTTCTTTGAAATAATCCTTCAGGGTTTCAGTTGTTAAAAATCAAGAAGAGAATAAATGGGTCCTGGGAGCACCATGTATCTCATATTGTTGTTTTAACCAATAGAAGACCACTGAAAAATACTTGAATGACTTTTTAATTATCTAAATTAAAAGGATGGATCTGATGGTGCTTTTATATTACCATTTTGATTGTAGAAAGCCATCAAGATCATTGGAAAAGCATTTGCTATTTATCAAGTACATGAATGAAATCTTGAAATCACCCTGAATGTGATGTAGGTACCATATTGTCATTTTAATCTGATAAATCATTTTCTGGATTTTTGTTGTAAGACACACAATATATATAAAACTTATCATTCTAAGCAATCCATAGTAAGAACAAGTTATATGCTAACCTAAGTCATCCATGTAATGATTTTTCTCTCCAAAACTTGTTGATTCATTTTGAAAGCCATATTTATGAATGGATACGCTATCATTTGTTGCATGAAGAATTTTCCTACTGCTCAAGTGAAATTCCATAAATCACTATATTCATGAGTATATCCTTAGCCTTGTGTTTGGAGCACCCATTATCAACAAACCATATTGATAGATGCTCCCCCTCAACTAATGCCTATACAATTCGAAATATAGATGTTTTAGGTACCCAAACTTTGGGACCTAAGGCACCTTCAATGCAAGATTTAGGCACTCGTGCCTTGATCATTTTCTTTTGAACACTAGAAACCTTAGATGATCTAACATGGGTTCTTGACATCAATGAAACAAAGATTGGTTCTTTAGGTCGGTAACCTATACCAGCCTTGTTATAAACCACTTTTTCAGAGTTGAGTATCATGTCTAAGGTCTTAGAGCTAGTTGTGAATTTTTCAAGAAAACTCTTGAGTTTCTCAACCTCACTCTTCAAGGCTTTGTTCTCATCCTCTAGGACTTCACAATGTAAGTCATGAATATCCTCATCTTTAGAAGATTTTAATTGCTCTACTTCTACTTTTAAAGACTTTACTTTTTTCCTTAGACTTCTTTAACAAATTAGTTAAGCATGCAATGGTTCTATAGCATTTATCCAACTCGGGAGAGATTACCTCTTCATCATCCGAAGATGATGAAGTCGCGGTTGAGGAGTCACTTGATTCGTTATCACTCTCCTTGTTTGAATCTTCTAGTGTCATGAGAGCCATGTGACAGAAGCTCTTCTCCTCCTCCTTTTTCTTCTTCTTCTCCTTCTTCTTCTATCTTCTGTCGCATGCCACAAAAGCCACACCCTTCTCCTTTGGGATTTGGTTAGCGATCTCATGTAGTTCCATTTCACAAAATAAATCCTCTAATTTAATAATGGAAAGATCCTTGGATACCTTGTAGGCATCCACCATGGATGACCACAAGGCATTCCTAGGAAAGGATTTGAGTACGTACCTTATAAGGTCGTGATTCTCGACCTTCTCATCAATGAAATGCAAACCGTTAAGTATTTCTTTGAAACGGCCATGGAGTTCACTTACCATTTCGGAGTCCTTCATGGTGAGGTTTTGGAGTTGGTTGAGAAGGAGATCTTTCTTGGCTGTCCAGGTATCTCGAGATCTTTCATGGAGCTCAATGAGCTTGTTCCATAGGTCCTTGGCACTGGTGAAGGGGCCAACTTTGATCAGCTGCTCCTTGGTCATCCCACACTATAGGGTGACCACAGCCTTTGCATCAGCTTCCCCCTTTCTTATCTGTTCTGCCGACCACCTTGAGAACTCGAGCTCTTTTCCTTGAGCATCTTTTGGAGGGATGAAACCCTCCTTCAGAGAGAACCACATCCCAATATCCGTCTTCAGGTAGTATTCTATTCGTGATCTCCAATATTGGAAATCGGCTCCATCGAAAAATGGAGGTCTGTTGGTGCTGTAGCCTTCCCTCATCGTCATTCTTGTAAGCTCTCGGGTGTTAGTCCGTTTGAAAGAGCCCCAGGCTCTGATACCACTTGTTGGACCTTGGATGACTAGAGAGGGGGGGGGAGTGAATAGCTAGACACACAAACTTCTCGCTTCTTTAACTTTCTTTCTGCAATCAGAGTTAGCAGCGGAAGAAAACAAGCAGAAAGAAAAACTTAGAAGGAAGAACAAACCAATCAGATACTAACACAACGATGTATAAGGTTCAGGGATAACTTGTCCCTACTCCTTGGCGTGCCCGTGAGGTGGGTGATCCCTTGATCATCGGCAGATCAAGCCCCAGAAATCCGGATAATAGAAACCTCCTTCTCGTGGAGAAACCTCTCCACAACCAGTCTCAAGAATGATATCAGAATAAGCTCAGAAGACTCGAGAGGAAGCTCACACATAAGAGATGCAGTAGGAAGCTACAAGGAGGAAGAAACAATGCACACAACAACCACACAGCCAAACCCCGCAAAAACCATTGCTCGTTTTCTGTCTCTTGTTCTCGTTGTGTCTACATCGCCAGCCTCTCCCTCTTAAACTTCCTTCTGCTCAACGCCCAGCTTCGTCAGCACCCACTGAACCACAGCCTGACCCACTGACCTTCACAGAGTGCTCAGTCCACTGAAGACCTCTTCAGCTGAGCCTCGGTCAGTCGCCAGCCGCGCCAGAAGCCATTGAAACCTGCGAAGGAAAAACGGACAAACCAAACGAAGCGAAAGTCGTCAATTGACCCTCCTTCTTGGTTTGAGTCATCCCTGTCTCACCTGCACACTCAACAGAGGCTAAGCACAGCAAATCAAAAGTAAATCAGTAGTGTAACAGAGAAATCAGAAATGATTCAGAGCGTTATCAGAAGTCTGACAACGTTTTCAAATTAAAGTTCAGACACTGATCGGTCACCCTGACCGATCAGTGAAAACCCTGATCGATCAGGTCACCTCTAATCGATCTAGCAAGGATCTGATCGGTCACCCTAACTGATCAGAGATTAGGGATCGGTCACCAGACCGATCCACCAGCTGACTGAGATTTCCGTAGCTCTCTAACCTGATCCCTAACTGATCCTTAACATGATCGGTCACTTGACCAATCATGCTATGCCCTGATCGGTCATGTGACCGATCAGGTCACTCCCTGACCGATCAGTAGCCATCCTGATTGGTCAGGATGTCAGACAGACCGATCAGGTTTCTTATAGAGATCTTCTGAGATCTCTCTCATCGTTCACCAGAACGATCAGAAGCCAAGCAGAAACATTCTATTCTCTCCCTGATCGTTCACCAGAACGATCAGACTCCCTGGATCGGTCACCAGACCGATCTATTAATAAGGGAACTCGTGCCAACTTCTAATCGGACTCCAGTCCGATCCAGACCCTTAGCCGACTCACGCTTAGTCCCTCGGACCAAGACTTCATGCCCGACTTCACTCACCGGGACTTTGTTCAACCTAGCTTCCTTCGCTAGGACCTGACTTCACTCACCAGGGTTTCCTTCACCTAGCTTCACTCGCTAGGACCCCGTTTTACTCGCCTGGGTTTCCGTCACCCGGCTTCACTCACCGTGATTTCCGTCACCCGGCTTCACTCACTGGGACCCGGCTACACTCACCGGGAATTTCATCACCAGGCTTCACTCACCGGGGTTTCCATCACTCGGCTTCATTCACCGGGACCCGATTTCACTCACCGGGATTCGTGTCCAGTCCCCGACCAGGACTTAATACGAATTTACTCAACTAAACTTAAATCGGTGTCAACACTAAAATAACAATCGGGTCAGACTGCATCAACACATTGGGCTGTTGATGAATTAGTTATTGCAGAAGGTCGAATTGCATCTACATATCCAAATACAAAAGTGCATCACGTTATTCTTGGTGGATAATGTTGGAAAGTTTGGGTTGACAAGGTTTTGGCGAAAAAGGTGGACCTAATTCAACTAAATGATGAAATGCAGTTTCTCGATGACACAATAGGAAGCATGGTCGCATGATTATCTAAATCTATAGTATTGTGTGATTGATACATATTCTACTTAGAAAAATGATAGAGAGAGTGAAAATGGGAGAGTGAATGGTAGAGTGAATGATGTGGCACTTTGCATGCAGTGATCTCTGACGTGTTCACCGTGCCTCCCAGGGTATAGTTTGATTCGAGGCGGCGGCCTTGGTGTCCAAGCGATAATCGGACGTGTACATGTAAAGTGTCACGTCATTCACTCAAGTGCCACGTCATTCACTCTCCCTATCATTGGAGGTCACAGTTATGTAATAGCTAGTTTTGGATTTTCAGACCTTGTTTTGGTATAATGAAATATGACTTTTATTAATTTTGTGTGGATTAAATTTGCATTAAATTTGTTGTAAAATATTTGATTGTTTTCATAAATGAAATTGATTTTTTTAAATATAAATAAACCATTAACAACATGCATTTGCATGCTGCGGAAAACACATTCCAAAGCGTGCATTGTATGCTATGAAAAATATTTTCACGGTGCATAACACACGTTGTGGAAAATAATATTCATGGCGTGCGTTGTGCGCTGCGGAAAATATTATCCACGGCATGCTATAGAAAATATTATCCGCGGCGCGCAATGCACTTTGTGGATAACTTATGACTTTCAGTAGCTTTTAATTGTGCAGCGTGTAATGCGCGGTACGAAAAGCGAATTTGTATGTTGCGAATAACCATTTTTGTTATAGTGCTAAGTGATCGATTATAAAATCAACATCAACTCACCGGTGGCTAGCTCCTGCATCGATAGTCTCATGCAACATCATTATGGATATCATCAATATTATCTAAAGTATCTTTCATTGTCATCCATTATTTACTAATTTAGGCAATTTAGTCATTAAAATTAAATGTTTTTGCCACCACTCACCATGATGTCCAAATTGATGAGATTTCAAGCATGAAACTTTTGTTAAGATAGTTGTTTAAAAGTTTATGTAACAAAGTAACAAGAATGTCTAATGCATGAATCATTATCATCCTTAATTTTTTTTAGCATACTGTCATAGTTAGATCCTCCAGTAATAGAGCAAACATTTAGAGTTTGAGATTTAACTATGACATATTTTGAAGAATTTTTTTAATGGGTAGTGAATCGGAGAACATTGGTTGTCAGAATGACCCTCCATGTATACTTTTCGATTTATTCAAGTGGTCGGTGAGAAATTTCTATTCCGTCGGATCGGACTGACCACTCCAGGATTAATCGAGCCATAGATTTGAATATCTAATGTTAACTAAAAAAAAGTCATTATCATCTTTAAGCAAGAAAGAAAAGGTGGTAATTAAGAGTAACTTGAATTATTAAAGTGTAATGAACTTTTTTTTATCTTAGTGGTTAGATATATAGGAGAGGAATGCTTCCACGGATATAATCGAGTTGATAGGTATTAGATTATCATATAAGAGTAGATATTGAATCCTCAAGGAATAATTTTTTAAAAAATAAAATTTTTCTCATATAAAGAGGCCACTTCATCATAATAATTTATTTATTTTTATCTCATTGTGAGGTCAATCGTGAAGAATACTTGAATGAATGAGTCATCCTTTGCAACGTAGATAGGGGAGAAATAAATAATCTACATGAAAATAATTATCATGGAAAGAAAAAAAGGAAAATTAATTTAGGACCATCATTTTAAATTGATCAAATATTGAAATTCAATTCAATCAACTAAAAAATAATTAACTACTATTTCTATTTTTATTCTTGTTTTCTAGAAGAAAAACAAATAGACGATTGGTAGTTGCTCTGTCACGTCATCTTTCTCCCCACCACGCCAATTCGATTCTATATTAATTTAAATTTTGTTATCCTCCCTAATATCAAGTCATGAGCATTTATTTTGGTCATTGAATGGGAACCAAAATTAATAAATAAGGTCATTTACCAAAACATGGTATTTGTTGTTTGCTTCTCACATGTGCTATCAAAACTGACGTTTGCCTCGCGGATTTCTTCGGTACGTACGTGTTTACTCTGATAAATTTGGGAGTCAATTTTTAATAGATTTAAAATATTTTGTTAGATGTTAATTTTTTCATATAAAGAATCGTTGCATTTATTTAAAATTTTTTGTTAGATGTTAATTTTTTCATATAAAGAATCGTTGCATTTATTTAAAATATTTTGTTAGATCGATGTTTGCTTCTAGACGCCTCCTCGACTGAGGTGGATAAACTAATAAGCACGAGTGGATCAACTGGTTGATGAGTAGTATTGAATAGACTACTCGAGTTGAATGATCCATACGAGCAAAAATAATTCGGATGGATTTAATAGGTTAGACGATGGGTTCAACAAGTGAGGTGATTTGAGTGGGTCAAGTGCATGATCAAAGCAAACTAATTTAGTTTGTCAGGCTGAGCTAGTCAATTGGTCCAAGCGAGTCAATTAGGCCAATTGGATTGGGGCAGTTTAATTAACTAATTCTAGTTGATCAGTTTGTCCTAATAAGTTGATTAGTCTAAGCAATCTAATTTAGCTGAGCAATTAATTGGCCAAGATGGATGATTTAGTTGCCCAATTCAGTTGTGTTGGCCGGACTAAGTGAATTAATTGATAGATATGATCGAGCTGTGTAATCTAATCAAAATTATTATTGAATCAAACATACAGGAGTAGTTGTCTTTATATAACAGTGTAGTTGATATAATGGTGTTGTTGATACTACATGATCGAGTTGTCTTTATAGTAGGATTTGAAATTAATTTTCAATGGATATATATAATAATATTTTGTTAGATATCTAATTTTTTTATAAAAAAGTCACTGAATTAGGATAAAAATATCCTCCATAATTTATTTCTATGAATCGTCTGGCCAGGATTTTATCTTAATACTGTAATATAACATAAGGCAGGGTAGTTGATCTAAAATTGCCACTAAAAATTAGTCCATGCATAGTTTATTATAATGAATGGATAAAAATATTTTAAAATATAGAGTGTCTTTTAAATATTTTTTCAAAATGATCCATTTTAATAATAATAATAATAATAACTTGCCTCACGTTTCCAAATTTCCCCCTCCCACTTCGCCTCCGTTGCCTGCCTAATCTCACGGTGCTCAGTTGATTCAGTTAATTAGAATTTGATGGATTTAGTTTAATGGGATTAATTTTTAACGTATACATGTCTTTCGAAAAAATAAAAGAGTCCATTATAAATTAATCTTATTGATTTATCTCATTTATAAGTAAGGGTATGAGGTCGAAGATGACCCTCTATTAAGGTTGAAAGTAATAATTTTCTATTGACAAAAGACGATTCATTCACCTTATTATTCCCTCCAATTCATTATAAAATTAATACAAAAAAGATAAATTAGATTAATATATAAGAGAGGATAGATATTCGACTTCATCAAAATTTTAATCCAAATCTCATAATAATATTTATACATTAATCATTAGTGTATCATTTGAAGATGGAAAGCACCCTTTTCCAGTTCTTCAGATAGAGGGCGGCAAGGAAGGACTTGGAGCGGAGCTGGAGGCGAACGAGTAAGGCCGGAGCAAAATAGAAACGGTAATATGCGGCTCCTTTGTGATTTTATTAAATTGAGGCACCTTTGTGAAAACTTGATCAATCCTTCTGGACTCTGTTTTCCATTATCTACCGTCCATTAGCACCCTTCGACGGACGATATCATTTCCACATAAAATTTCTATGCATGACTTTGCCTCGGCCCCACCTCCTATCCCACGGGGCCTTTATAAATAGAAGAGGCATCGCTGTTCTTCCGCACCGGCCTCGGCGGCGTTCGCTTACCTCTCTGTCCCTACCGCGAGGCGGAAATGACGGGGATGGCGAAGGAGGGCGTCGCTCCGTCACTGGTGGAGATGGTGCGGATCGATGGGTCCGTGGCGGAGGCAACCCTAGGGCCCGACGGGGCTCTGTGCTGGAGCTCCGGAAACGGCGGAGAGTGGTGCCTCACCTTCGATTCCGAGGTTCTAGGGTTCGAAACGGAGGGTTCTCGGATCACCATCCGGGCATTCGTGGAGGCGTCCAAGGGGACAGCTTCCTGTGGCTCTCAGGAGGGCCTCGGGAGGCGGGTGAGGAGGGATTATGTTCTGGATATTCCCACCGAAGAGGCGGCTTCCATGTGGACGGAGAAGATGAGGGCTTATTTCGATTCCCTCGGTAACTATGCAACTTTATGTTAATTGGTATTTATATGGGGAAATTGTTTTTTATCCGCTCTTTGATAGTGAAGTTATTTGGAGGCAATTTCTTTTTCACCAATATATATCTACATATTCGGAACAATACCTAGTATTTGGTAAAGATAGTTGACGTACTTCCATGACTAAAAGTTTGTGGTTTTTCTTGTTCTTTTTTACTTGCATAGGACCATCTCGATCGGTTCTCTGTTTTGCTTCTTATTTGAATTTGCTTAAATGATCTTGATACCTCAGCCATCCAAATTTTGTAACTTCCAAAGGATTGCGGGAGGTTCATTGTTTTGTTTTAGTGTTTGCAGACAAATATCCCGAATGGATAACTGCTTGATTGGTGCCTTTCTGTTACGCTAGCCGACGTTTTAATTTTCAACGTCTGTTTCTCTGTTCCTAGGGTGCCGTGTCATCTTAATCCTGTCATAAAAGCAGCGAAAATATTAAAATAATTATTTTTTAAAAAATAATTTTGTAAATTGTAATATAACTAAATCTTTAAGAGTTAAGTTAAATATACATTCGGTAATCATTCTTCAATTGGGTAATATTGTTTAGGATTGTGTTATCCTGTCATATCTAAATTACTCTGGCTATTCTAAGAGTAGTTAAATTATAAGCTTGACATGTCTTTTGTCCTAGCTACAGGGAGGACACTATGACTTCGTTGACTACACTGAACACTGTTAGGGAAACTAATATTTTTTATTGACGTGTCTTGGTTCGGTCATCTTTGCACTTCTATCTAATTTCTAGTTTTACGTTAGGTTAATTGTAATTCTATAATTGTAATTAATCACCCAATTTTCCACCACCACCGTTAGTTCCTTATATGGTCCTATCACATCCGCCTGGTGACCGGTACTTGGCGGTCGGCCTATAAGCTGGCCTCGTGATTTACTTTCCTTCACATAACCTGGGGACGGACTATTAGAGACGCTTGAGGTGAGCGTAATCACATGTTTTTGCTACAATTATATGGTCTATCACTAATATTTGGAATATGCACTAACAAAGCAATTGTCTTTCTTAGAATCTGAATATCTCTTTGATATAGGACGGCCAAAGCGGTTGTTTATTATTGTAAATCCGTATGGAGGAAAGAAAGGTGCATTGAGAATTTTCAATACAGAGATTAAGCCCCTTCTAGTGGATGCTAATGTCCTTTACACCATGAAAGGTTGTTTTTATTTATTTATTTTTGTCTAAGGCTCCTTTTATTCATGTGGCAAACTTCAAATGTGGGTTTTGTTGCTTAACATGTTAAATTTCGATCTTATCTTTCTTTAGAAACTAAACATCAGCTCCATGCTCAAGAAATTGCTAAGACCATGGATCTTCAAAAATATGATGGAATTGTGTGTGTTAGTGGTGATGGTGTACTTGTGGAGGTTAGCAACTTTCTTCAAAGTTTAGAAATAGACATCAATTTATCTGTCATTATTGAATAATAAATCGCTTAGAGATATCTATATATTTTTCTTGGACATTTCTCCACTATTTTCATAGTACTGAAGATATTCCATCTATCTTTTAGTATCGATGATAATTAGAAAAGGCAGAAGCTTGTGCATGTTCTCATGCATAACCAATATTTTGTCATGTCCTACCAAAAATGTTATCTTACGTACGGTAAGTATCTGCTATTTAGTGAATTCTGGAATACGCTTGCAGTTAGAATAATACATCCCTTAATTTTCTTAAGATGGGAACATTCACTATGTGTTCCCTGATCTGATATCTTTTCAAGATTATGTCATTGTATGTGCTTATTGCTACACTCCACCTTTTTTTGTGTCCAAAAATCTTGGACAAGAAGCAACTGGTGGTGAATCCCTATTGTTTATTTCTTCATATTGTTTAGTTCTACAATTCTGCTTAAGGTTGATTTGTTTCACCTTGATAAATGCTTTATCTAAGTGTCTATTTTTACTTATTTTTATTTTATTTATGCCGTCTAAGAGAATTTTTTCCTTTTAATCTCTATGTATCATCAGGTAGTTAATGGTTTACTTCAAAGGGAAGACTGGGATAGTGCCATTCAAGTTCCTCTTGGGATAATTCCAGCAGGTTGTTCCTCAAGATAATCTATTGCAAAATGCCTATTTCATTATTTTTCCTTTTTTTTTTTCAATATGGAAACCAAACTCATAACTGGTTGAACAGCACGTTCACTCTGTTGTTGTATCAAGGAAATAGTAACTACAAAGCTGCCGCTTACCAACAAAATGCCTATTAATTACCTTACATATGTTACACATGATATTAAACAATCTCTCGCTTGATTTTCATGTGGGAGTTTGATTGTGCCGTTACAAAATATAATTGAAGCCACAATAGCAATTATTATTTTTTCATGGTTAGACCCCATGATTCTTCTTTGCCCTCTTCACTGATCATAGAGATAAAATGTACTGTCTGCTAAAATTTCTAATTTCTTCTAAATCAGAGAATTTTTCTCTCATTTGAACATCGGATCTATAGTTTCTTGCCTCTCTCTTAGCAAATTCTTAGCAAAATTTGTCCCTTTGAATCAATTTATGTATCCAATATGAACAAATCGAGCTTATAATATGATTTGTCAGTGAACAGCAGGAGACCTTTATCACCACATAAAGTGGCATTCTTCAAGGTTTTTTTTTGTACATGAGTCCCCAAATCAGATCGTAGATCTTACTTCCAATATAAATAACGTTTAAATAGGTATTGGTGGATGCCTTGAAGGATAAGGTCATAAGGGTCTCAGTGGAAACACCTGTTCGTTGATACATGTTGGTGATCGTTGGCATCAATCAAGTTGTAGCAGGCTAGTAGAAGAACTAATTGTGCTTAGTTATGAGATGATGCGTTAAATAACATGGCAACTTTTATCATCAAATATGGTGGCAATCTTCAAGTTGTTTATATGAGTCCAAATTTAGACAGAATATCATTTATTATAACCAAGGTTTAAAATCCTATTCTGGCTTTGGCTATTGGTGATTGCTAGAGTGATAAGGGTTCAGATACTGACACCCTACTATCAGTGGGTTTGGTTGGTTTCAGTTAGCACCAATCAGGAATGCAGCAAAGTAAAGTTTGAGATACCATTTTGGTGTCAGGATTACAGTGCCAACACTTATAACGCATGTCAGCACAGGTTGGTGGCAGTTGACATCAATATGGAAAATGCTGCAACAGATCAACAACAGAATCTGTTCTGCTATGCCATCACATTTCCAGAGTTGGAACCAATGTCTCGAAGCATTCCATATCATGAATGCGGCTGGAATGTATGTACTGCCTAAAGTTGAGTGCATCTTGAGGCATCATGTATCTTGGAGGTTGTCTGGAATATACATGCTGCCTGGTTTTGGTAGTGCAAAGTGCCAGTTAAAAACCTGATTCAAGGATATGTTCACAAATTAACATGGTTTTGTTCTGGGCGATATCTTTTCATGATTTCCTGCTTAAATTAACAGAAATTTTGTGGTCTCTTGATTACTGTAAATTTCATTGATCTCCTGTTTATCAGTTTATGATCTATTTCCTTTCTTAGTTTATTTGTCAATATCCATAAAGTTGATTAGCTAACAACTTATCTCAAAAAGCTCCAGCTATTAAGAAAGAGACCAATTATGTATTTATAGTGGTAATACTCCCCCATGTATGGGCGGGGTTACATGGATTGATTAGATTATTTATTATTCTTGATTGATGTAATTTGAATCCCTGACCACGTGCTTTGATACCATATTGAATATGTTTGTATGTTTGGGTGAAAATGTAACTTCATGATTTCTTTTCTGTTGGTAGGTACAGGAAATGGTATGGCAAAATCACTTCTACATTCTGTAGGCGACTTATACTCCGTTTCAAATGCCACATTTTCTGTTATTAGAGGTTCTGCTTGGTTTCATATATATTTCCTTCAGACTTTGTTGTTAGGAATAATTACAACATCTTTAGGTGACATATCTTTTGGAAGGCAAAATGTTTAAATGTAGCTATTTTAACCATGCAGGTTACAGACGTCCTCTTGATGTGGTTACCGTCGCACAAGGAAAGACTAAATTTTTCAGTGTCTTGATGCTTACCTGGGGTATGCATAAAACTTAAAACGTCAATTTGTTCTCACATAAACCAATTAAATAATCTTTTTATTTTAGCACTGCATGTCTCATCATATACGCCTTTCTAATTGTCATATTGGTGCCTAAAGGCTTGGTAGCTGATATTGATATTGAATCGGAGAAGTACAGGTGGATGGGAAGTGCTCGGTTGGACTTTTATGTATGTATAGCACATCACTTGATTTTGTCACTTAGATGTGTTGTTTGTGTTCATATTTTTGTAGAAAAATTAATTTAGACTATGCCATGCAGAGTTTTTTTCATCTCACTTATTTTCCTAATATTTTTTGAGAAAATATTCTTCTAAGATGTATCAGTTTTATAACATACAGAAACTTGATATCAAGCATGATTAATTGATTTTTATACTTTGACATTGGTCTAGAAGACTCCCCTGTATGTTCAAGCGTGCTTACCATATCTCTCTGTTTCTTCTAGTCTCTCCTACGCATATTGAAACTGCGAAAGTATCACGGGCATATTCAGTTTGTGCCAGCACCTGGATATGAAACATTCGGAGAACCAATAACGCAAAGCTTTTGCTGCAGTGCCACTGAACTTTGCAAAGATGACCAGGGTGATACAGTAAATGCCAGCTCGTGTGGCTACCAGGGCCTAGCAGTGGGCGCCGATATATGTGAATGGAGATGTATGAATGGTCCTTTCATTGTTGTTTCGATCAACAATGTACCGTGGGCAGCGGAAGACGTGATGCCTGCACCCAATGCCAAGGTAGTTCTTCTACCTGCTTTTTGTTTCTTTTCATTTTCCCACCTTTTTCATCTCCATGTTTTTCTTCTCTTTCAAGTTCGATTTTTTATTCTAATGAAGAGAAAATTAATACTCTCCAATGCTCTATTGATGGAAGCTTTTCTGATACAATTTCTGTAACTTGACTTGTTAAAACACAATAATGTTCAATGCTGTGCAGTTTTCTGATGGCTACTTGGATGCCATAATCATCAGAGATTGTCCAAAGTCAGTCCTCTTGTCGCTGATGCTAAAGATGAGCGATGGAAGTTACTGCAAGTCGCCATATGTCACGTACTTCAAGGTGCTTCATGTTTCTTTCCATTCATGACATCAGTAAGCGATATCCATCGCTTCATGTTTCTTTCCATTCATGACATCAGTAAGCGATATCCATCTTCACACATTCATATGATCCCCTGAGAACTAGTAGTCCGTGCTTCCTCTTCTCTCTGCATCTTTTCTTCAATTTGTTATGCCCTCGAGCAATGTTCTTTTTCCTTCTTTTCCAGGTCAAGGCATTCCGGTTAGAACCCGGAAACCGAGTAGCCAATCCCACAAAGGTGGCATTGTCGACTCGGATGGAGAGGTTATTGCAAGGGGAGACTACTCTGATTGCAATAGTAGTAAACGAGAGAAAGAGCATAATTATCTGATGACTTATGGCCCTCCCATCGCAATGTCAGTGAATAAGGGCTTGGCCACCATCTTCTCACCCAGATGATGACGATCCATCTTAGCATTCTTTTTGGTCAATTCTTTATTCTTGGCCAAAAAGAAAAAGAAAAGAAAACATGCACACTCGTTGTATCATAACTGTCAATCATTGTATATTCTCGCAGTTGATTAATGAACAAATATAAATTTCTAATGGTTGCTCCGTCCATAAGTTATCTATCTCATTATTTTTTCTTTGATGAGCAAAGAGAAAAAGATGAATATGCAAGGATATAAATTTAAGTATTTAGTTTTTATTTTTTTAGTTGACATCTAATATTTTATTTATCAATTGATTAATTTTGAGAATTGATTTGATTTTATAATTTTTTTTTTTTATCGATTCTCAAAATAAATTAAGATACGTTCGTGATTATCTATTTAGATAATCCATTTTCTCAAGCCTATTCCGTATGGGAGAGAAAATTTTTTATAATTTGCGTTAGTTGAATTTTAACTTTGAGATTTTTGAGATTTGTATTTAAAAATTTAACCATAATATCATAGCCGTGGACAAGTATTTAGTTTTCATAATTTGTTTGTAAATTATTCGAGAGAGTGAGGGTTAATCACGAAGAGGGAAGGTAGAATTATAGAATAATTTTGGCAAAAGATATATAGTTGAGTACATTATTAAAACTTACTTTAATATTAATAAAAAAACTACAATTGAATATATTGTTTAAAATTATTTTAATATTAATTTTGTAATAAATTGATTAAATTATTATATTATTTTGTAAAAAATATTTTGGAAAGAAAAATTAAATGTAAATATTAAAAGGCTCTTAATTAGTTGAATTGTAAAAAATGTACGTACCAAAAATATTATTATTATTATTATTATTATTGTAGCAGATGCGGGGTCAAGATGTGCTAAGCCAGCAAAAGAGACTATGTCATTAGGAGTAGAAAAACTTCATCCATAGTATCGTCCCACAAAAGACGCCGACTCGAGTTTAGGCCCCGAGCTCAGGTCAGGTCTAAATTGAGATCCCGAGCTAAACTCAGGTCGAGATCAGGTCGAGAAGGTCTGGATGAGCTCCTGACCAAGAATCCGACATCTAAGTTTACAAGAATCCTCGAATTAGTAGATAGGACCAAAGCACAACTTCAATATTCAGGTTGACCCCGAGCTCAGACCCCGAACGACCCCTGAGGACAGAGCCTTCGAGTTGCCACTCTCTCTACACTCGAGTGCATCCTTACTTTCATCACGATAACGGTAAATACACACCCCCGAAAAAGCAGCAATGATTGAGGAAATGGGCTAAAATAGTTCCAAACGCCCGCTATAAACACATTTAACTGCACTATAAATCTTGTCCCTACAAGGTAACGTGGGCGAAACTACGAATCGTAGGACAGGTATGTATACTAAAAGACTTGTTCCTTTTATAAGATCATCTATATTTTAAAAAGAGAATCACAACAACACTAGATGTTTGTTTATATTAGTACATGCATAAAAGTCCTTTACTTTGTATTGTAGATAACATGGTGTGTGGTGACACACGGAAGATCATGTTATCAGTCCCTTGCATAGTATAAGTAAGAGGCTCATAACCAAGATGAAATTGGACAACCCATCGGGATGGTTGTTGTGTAATTAGGTGTGATTGGTCTTGACCATAGAATTACACTAGTGTGCTTTGAGTACATTGAGTAGGACCAAAACCAGAGATCATCCAATTTGCACAGACTCGATAATTGGATTGGATCTCAGATTTTATTATGGAGTACGATCCCTAAATCTCGATATAATAACGGGCACATATAATTAATTATTATTTCTTTGATTTACCAATGAGCGAGATCTATTCTGTTAGATCGATGGCCCGGTAAGTTGGGAAATAATATTAATTATATAGTATGCCATTGATTATTGACAAAATTTGTGTCCTGGTGAGTCGGGATGATGATGCTGTTGATGCAGTTTGACCCTGATTGTTGTTTTAGTGTTGACATCGATTTTAGTTTAGATTGATGATTATGATTATGATTGGGTTTAAGTCCTGGTCGTGGACTAGACATACCTAGTGGGACTAGGTTTGATGAAATCCTAACTTGGAGGGTTAGGTGTGAAAAATCCTAGCTTGGAGGGCTAGGTGTGGAAAAGTCCTAACTCGGAAGGTTGGGTGAAAAGTCCTAGCTTAGAGGGCTAGGTGAAAAGTCCTAACTTGGAGGGTTAGGTGAAAAGTTCCAACTTGGAGGGTTAGGTGTGAAAAATCCTAGCTTGGAGGGCTAGGTGTGGAAAAGTCCTAACTCGGAAGGTTGGGTGAAAAGTCCTAGCTTGGAGGGCTAGGTGAAAAGTCCTAACTTGGAGGGTTAGGTGAAAAGTCCTAACTTGGAGGTTTAGGTGAAAAGTCCCAACTTGGAGGGTTAGGTGAAAAATCCTGGCTTGGAGGGTCAGGTCCTGGCTTGGAGGGTCAGGTCCTAGCTTGGAGGGCTAGGTTGAATGAAACCCTAGCTTGGAGGGCTAGGTTGGAGCCCCTGGATCGGTCTGGTGACCGATCAGGGAGGTTGGCACGGTACTCCTTCGTGGATCGGTCTAGTGATCGATCCAGCGATGACTGATCGGTCTGGTGACCGATCAGGGAGTATGCGTTTCACTCACTGCACAGCTCCTGATCGGTCTGGTGACCGATCAGGGAGCTCACAAGTGGGTTGAGTTCCCCTGCTGATCTGCTCCTGATCGGTCCGGTGACCGATCAGGGAGCATCCAGTAGGTTTTTGGCAAACCTACTGATCGGCTCCTGATTGGTCTGGTGACCGATCAGGGAGAAATCGTGACCGATCAGACTGAACGATCAACTGTCGCGAGGTTTCTCACCCTGACCGATCAGGCTGGAGCCTGATCGGTCTGGGGTCAGCCTGATCGGTCTGGTGACCGATCAGCTAGTGAATTCCTAGCGGGATTGTGGCAAGCTGATTTCAGGATCGGTTTGGTGACCGATTTGGTGACCGGTCAGGGTGACCGATCATACGAGCTTGCGATCCCAAGTTTCTCACCGGGGACTGATCAGGCTAGAGCCTGATCGGTCTGGGATAGTCCTGATCGGTCCGGTGACCGATCACTTTAATTCAAACGCGCTGTCAGACGCTCTGATTGCGTCTGAACACATCTGATTCTCTGCACTTAACCTCTGATACTTGATTCTATACTTGATATGCTGTGCTAATGCTTTGATTAAGTGTGCAGGTGACAGCGGTGGAGTCAAACACTCAAGGAGAGTCAATGGAAGCCTTTCCTTGGAGTAGGTTTGTCCATTTTCCATCTCAGGTTGCAACGGCTAGAGCTGCTGACTGGAGCTTGGCTGAGGGAAGCTCAGGGAGTCCAGGGAGAGCTCAGTGGTAGCTAGCGTTGGCAGGTGAGTAGCTGGAGGCTGTAGTGAGATGGTGACCTGCGATCAGTGGAGGACTTAAGCGCTTGGTGGCGAACAAGTCTCAACAACACTCACTCTAACGGAGATACTGCATACGCGCGATCAGTTGATACTTTGCTTGTGCGATCTGTGGTTCCATCATCTTGAGCAAGCAACTGCAATCTTTGAAGCAACCATCTGTTACTTGAGCATTGGGAAGAAGAGTCAGAAGGCTTGGCGAGTCTATCAGCGAGAAGACATGAAGAAGGGGATTTTTGCGTGAGATTTGCGCTGAGTGGAGCTCGGGAGAAGTTTGTCTGAGTTCTTGCTGTCCTAAGTGCTAAGTAAGATCTTTCTTGTGTTTCATTGTGCTTAAATATTTATCCTTGTTGAAACGCTGTGGAGAGGTTACTCCACCGAGAAGGAGGTTGCATTTTATCCGGTGTTCACCGGGGCTTGATCTGCCGACGATCAAGGGATCGCCCACCTTACCGGAACGCCAAGGAGTAGGGGCAAGTTATCCCCGAACCTTGTAAATCCTCTTGTTAGCGTTTTGCATTTGTGCTTAGCTAGGTTTTATTTCTGCATACTCTGTTTTCTTTAGCTTCCACTGTGCTACTAATCTTTGAGTCGCAGAAAACCTAAAAGAGCCAAAGTTTAAGTGTCTGGCTACATTCACCCCCCCTCTCTAGCCATCCAAGGTCCAACATATGCCCCCTTGATGAGCTCAAAAGGTTCACCATGTTAAACCCTGCAGGTGGATTTGATCCAACATGATGATAAAGTTGAGTGGTACTAATCAAGGATCCAGAAGTTAATTAATTTAATTTGTCAATAATTTAAATTAATTGACGGGCATTCGATATCTTAAACACGGAGGGATGGACGACTTATAATAAGTAGAGCCCATATGAAAATATGGGGATTTGTGAGGAAGTTCAATTAAAATCCTTTAGTGGAATGAATCTTAATTAATGAATTCGTTTTATATCCATTAGTGGGTCAAGATTCAACTCTTCCTCTTGGTCCCTACCTAAGCCCTATATAAACCCCATGGGATCATGAAACCAAGGCTAATTAATCAACCCAAGGCTCTCTTTCTTCTTCTCTCTTCCTTCTCTCTCTCCTAGGTCACGGCAAAGAAGAGAAAGGGTTCTCCCTTCTCTTATTCTTCTTCCTCCTTCATCCTCTCGGTAGGAAGCCACCACTAGACAAAGGAACTCCTCACTACTTCCTTTTGTGGTGTGCGGCGAGGGAGGAGTGGCAGTCGGTGAAGGAGTGGCAGTGGTGGAACTTGCGGCGGCGGCGGCGCAAGGATAGGGAAGAGGAAGCTTTTCCGGCCTGTTGGGTACTCTCTCCTTCTTCTTCTTCTTCTTCTTCACTTGCCTCTCGAAGACTGCTGCTGGTCCGGCGGGTGGTGGTGCCTCACGGTGACCGGCGGTGCAAGGGTAGAGGAAGGGAGTGCGGCGGGTAAACCCTAGAGGCTAGGGTTTTAATCGGCTAAGTAAGTAGAGATTAATTGGATGCTTTGGTGATCTCGGTTCCCGATAACTTGTCGCCCACATGACGTCCGGGAAGGGAGGGACATAAGGTAGAAGGCTACGAGGTAAAAGGGAAGGTATAATAATTCTCTCCCTTAGCTCCTTTTGTTCTTTTGGTGTCATGTTGATTAGCTTCGTCATTTTATGTGTATTAGTTAATTATTTTGATTTTGTATCATGGTTAATAATTAACTAATTGGACCCCGACCATAAACACAAGAACTGGCGATCCACTCGTTGTCTCTTCCGCGGTCGTTTGGTTAGAAGAATTACAAGGCACAATCTTTGTCATTGGCCAAGTTGTAATTCGTACCGAATGATACGATGATGAGATGGTCGTTGGGAGACGGGTCTCCATTCGGATTAAATTTTAATCCATAGATATGGAGAGATCTCTCATGGATGACCAAGTATTCGTTAGGGAAACCCGCCAAGCCATACCCAACAATTGATATCAGAGCTGAGGTTTCCGGTTTTGTGTGTTTAGGATTGGTTAATTTTTTGCATTATTCATACATTTTATTTTGCTGGATGATATGTGGATGTGCATAGGCTAACTTTGTGTTGCAGGCACAAGATTCCAACTTATCATGGCCAAATATTTAATATGTGTGATTGATTGTGCAATGTTTGTAAATTAATTAATCCTCGGGGTTGACGAGGCTAGGTAGTATTTAATTTTTGTAATTAAATATGACACATGTTTAGCCGAGCTTATTATTTTACTTTCGATCTAGATTTCATGTACACTCCTTCGTGGAGTATAGGATCGATGATGTAAATAATTAGCTAGTCATTTTGGCTCGGAGATCCCTCAAGGTGGCTTGCGTATAAGGTAGGGAGGAGCGAACGAGGTGACGACACGACTGGAGGCACATTGGAGACCAAGGCCATGAGAAGTTGGAAAATCTAGGATTTTCTATTTTTATTATGTTGGTTATGTGCTTGTCGTGTGAATGTGCTTGTTAAAATTCCTCGAACTAAGTTACTAAGTGGGAGAGGGACCCTAAGGGTCCCATGACCTCCATTACAATCTGACATGTGATGCGAACAAGCCCGCGCGTTGGCTTTGAGTGCCTTTCTCCATAACGGACAGGTTTGTTCTGCGGATCACAAGGTCAAAAAAGATTATAGGGAATTATTGAAGAGTGTGTGTACTTCTCCAACGGAAGGCACATAATCGTAAATAATTCTCTTAGTGTTGTGTAATGGTAAACACTTAGATACAAAAATTAGTATCCTCCCCAACGGAGTCACTGCTAATAATTTATAGGGCCGAAGTGAACCAACTATTAATCTTACTTGTCAAAAAGTTAGGTTGGCATGATAGTAAGATTGATAGGTAAAAGCTTCTATAACGAATGTAGAGTTCGTATACGTCCACACTAACGTGGCATGCGAATTCTTGGTGTTTGAGATGTTGGTTGATTTCGAAAATTTATTGTTTTAAGAAATCAATTTATTTTTGAATTCTAAAGTAGTGTATGTTGTGATTCTCAGGATTTTTAAAATGACCTTTAATCCACTAGCTACCATACTTAAGGAGAATAAACTTACTGGACCCAACTATATTGACTGGAAAAGAAACCTAGACATTGTCCTTATAGCTGAAGAGTACAAATTTGTACTCTCTGAAGATTGTCCTGAAAAACCTGGTGAGAAATCTGGTGAAGAGTAGAGGGAGCATTATAAGCGATGGGTCAAGGCAGATGAGATATCGCGGTGCTACATTTTGGCATCTATGCCAAAATGTATTGCAACATCAGCATCAGGCCATGCCCACTGCTACTGACATGATGCTAAACCTCAAGGAGCTCTTCGGGCACCAGAATCGAGCTGCCAGGCAGGTTACGATGAAGAACCTGATGACGACTACTATGGTCGAAGGAACACCCGTCAGGGATCATGTCCTAAAAATGATGACCCACCTCAATGAGATTGAGATACTTGGAGGATCAATCGACGAGGAATCCCAGGTCGATATTATACACCAATCTCTGCCTAGGAGTTTTGAGCAGTTTCGGCTCAACTATAACATGAACAAGCATGAGTATATGTTGGGGGAACTCTTGGGAGAACTCCAGGCGGCAGAGGAGCTGTTTCGTCAGAGTTCGCAGGCCTTAGTCACTCAGAAGGTTTCTACTTCTATGTCGAAAGGCAGGAAGAAGAAGAAACAAGGTGGGTATAAAAAGGCGACTGGATCGCAGGGACCATGGATAGGCGTGAAGAAGCCGAAAGGCAAGTGCTTCACCTGTAAGCAAATTGGACACTGGAAGGTGAACTGTCCCCGTCGTCAAGACAAAGGTATTTCTTCATGTTTAGTCGTTGAAACATGTTTAGCGGTGCTATCTACCAATACCTGGTGTGTAGATACGGGAGCCACTGACCATGTCTACAATACTCTGCAGGGATTCCAAGAAACCGGACGGCTAGCTGATGGGGAAATCGTGGTCTACATGGGCAATGCTACGGAGGTGGTAGCAGTTGCAGCAGGAGATTTTTATTTGTTTTTTTGAGAGAAATAAAGTATTGGTTTTGAGAGATTGCTTATATGTACCCTCTTTTAGAAAGAACTTAATTTCGATTTCTAAATTAATAAAGGATGGATATTCTATTGTTTTTAATAACAGAGTTGTTATAAAAAAAATAGAGAGATTATCTGTTCCGGTACTATGGTTGGCAATCTGTACACTCTAGAACCAAAGACTCCCACGATGCAAACAGAGGTCAATATCTCATCATCTAACCTAAATAAGAGAAAGGAGCCTTCTAAGATGAATCAGACGTACCTTTGGCACCTTAGGCTTGGTCATATTAACCTTAGTAGGATTCAGAGGTTGATAGTCGATGGACCCTTGGGTTCATTGGTGGTGGAAGACTTCCCGACCTGTGAGTCTTGCTTCGAAGGTAAGATGACCAAGAGGCCTTTCAAGGCTAAGGGGTACAGGGCCAAAGATGTGCTAGAACTGATTCATTCTGATTTGTGTGGTCCTATGTCAATCCAGGCTAGAGGTAGCTTTGAATACTTTGTCACCTTCATTGACGATTATTCAAGGTATGGATACATTTACCTGATGTGTCGCAAGTCTGAATACTTTGATAAGTTCAAAGAGTTCAAGGCTGATGTGGAGAAGCGTCAAAGTAAAGGTATCAAGACACTACGATCAGATTGTGGTGGAGAGTACCTCTTTGGAGAGTTTAGGACATACTTATCAGAGGCTGGGATTCAGTCCCAGCTGACTGCACCCGGTACGCCCCAATAGAACAATGTTGTAGAAAGAAGGAATAAGACTCTTATAAAGATGGTTAGGTCAATGATGAGCTACTCTGATTTACCTGATTCATTCTGGGGATATGCTCTGGATATGACTCTGTATATTCTGAACATGGTACCATCTAAGTCAGTCCCTTCTACTTCCATAGAATTGTGTGTTGGATCGAGAAAAATGATAGAGGGGGGAGGGGTGAATATCGTTAAAATTTTTCTTCGGATTAAGGAAAGAGTAAATGCAGCGGAAACAAAACAATCACACGAAAACATAAGTATTTTACTTGGTTCGGAGTCGCGGTCGGCTCCTACTCCAAGGCCCACGGTCCTTGACCGTTTTCTTTGGGCAATTCTATAATCGCACAAAAGGTTTACAAACTTCAGTACAAGAATATTGCAGTAAATGAAAAGAGCTACACTTTCCATTACCGATGCCCGATGTGGATCGTACTTCGGAGCAGAGGGTCGTCGTCGGCGCTGGAATCTCGAAGTCGGAGTTTGTCGATGCGGAGAGCTTGAACGAAAAGCTTCGGAGCGTTAGAAAGTAGTTGTGTTGAAGCCTTGGGGTCGAGCACCTTTTTATAGTGCTCCTGGGGGCGCCTGACACATGCCTTCAGCTGCGAGAACCTTCATCCACAGCTTGGTGAGCGCTTATCCCCTCCGATTCGGCCCCTGGTCTGACTGGGGCGCCCGGGACCTCCTGGGCGCCTAGCTTGACCTCGTCCAATGGCTTCTAGGCAGATTTGCTTCGATGGTTTGTTTGGCTTTGACATTGGGCGCCCGGGACCTCCGGGGCGCCTAGCCCAGTGTGGTTTCGAAGCGTTCTTGCTTCCTTGCTGTTTTGGCTTTGACCTTGGGCGCCTGGGACCTCCCGGGTGCCTAGCCTAGTTGTCTACCCCCTTCCTTTGGGGCGTTCTGAGCTGTAACAACACATTCCTTCGGTCCCTACAACCAAGGTTAGTTCCAAAACATACAGAGCAAGAATATTAGTCAATATTTACAGCCGTAGCTGTCTTGGTTCTGACTTCGGGTCTCCCAAATGGAACCCTAGGTCGAACCGACGCCTACTGTTCCCTCGACGGGGAACGTGTCCTCACCCACTCCTCTCAGGAGAGTTTACTTTTTGCCAACCGGCTCCTCCGGTTGGACTTTTGCCTAATCCCCTTGACCAGGTCTTCTTGCCCAACTTCCGGTCAGGTTTTCGGTGCCCAGCCCCTTGGCAGGACTTCTTGCCCAGTCCTTGACCAGGACTTCTTTGCCCGACTTTCGGTCAGGTCTTCTTGCCCAGTTCTTGACCAGGACTTCTTTGCCCAGACCTTTGCTAGGACTTGTTACTTAGTGTACCTAGGGCTTCTTCCTGCACACTCAGTGAACATGTTAGACAACAAAAGCATCTTAACTTCTGAACCCTTTGCCATTATCAAAACTCAGGTTTGACATAGGTGCTGCCTACACCAACATTGTGGACTGGGCGAAAGCCTAGTCTAGGACATATTCGGATTTGGGGTAGTCCAGCACATGTGCAGAAGGGAGATACTGATAAGTTGGAATCTCGTACAGAAGTACGCTTGCTTGTGGGCTATCCTAAGGGAACGAAAGGTGGTCTATTCTATAGTCCTGAGGATCAGAAGGTAATCGTTAGCACGAATGTCATATTCTTAGAAGAAGACTATGTGATGAACTATAAGCCCAGGAGTAGACTAGTGCTTGAAGAGTTAAGAGGGGACATTCCAACATTAGGACCGACTGTACAAGAGGACACACCACAAGTGACCGCACCACGTGTCACAGAAGATACACAAGTGGTACCCCATCGCAGTGGGAGAGTTGTTAGACAGCTTGAGAGGTTCATGTTTTTGGAGGAGTCGTTAAACTTGGTCTCAGGTAAACATGAACCAGATCCCTAGACCTATGACGAGACCCTCCAAGATAAGGATGCAGATTCTTGGCAAAGGGCAATGAACTCTGAAATAGAATCTATGGATTCTAATCATGCCTGTGAGCTAGTAGAACCACCCGATGGTGTAAAAGCCATCGGATGCAAGTGGATCTACAAAAGAAAAAGACGATCAGACGGGAAGGTTGAGACCTTCAAAGCTAGGCTTGTTACGAAAGGGTACACTCAGAAAGAGGGTATCGATTATGAGGAGACCTTTTCGCCGGTAGCCATGCTTAAGTCTATCCGGATTCTCTTATCTATTGCAGCTCATATGGACTATGAGATATGACAGATGGACGTCAAGACGACTTTCCTTAATGGAAGTCTTGAGGAGACCATCTACATGAAGCAACCATAAGGGTTTATTGAAAAGGGCAAAGAGCATCTAGTATAGAAGCTTAATCGATCCATTTATGGATTGAAGCAAGCTCGTGTTCTTGGAACATCCGCTTTGATGAGGTAATCCAGTCATATGGATTTATTCAAAGCCCGGATGAATCATGTGTATATAAGAGGTGTGACGGAAATGTAGTGGTGTTTCTTGTACTTTACGTAGATGACATTTTGTTAATTGACAATAATATCAAAGTACAATCAGACGTAAGGGTTTGGTTGTCAAAACAGTTTGATACGAAGGACTTGGGAGAAGCGGGACACATCCTTGGGATCAAGGTCATAAGAGATCGCTAGAAAAGGATGTTGTGCTTATCCCAAGCTTCATATATTGACACTGTCCTGACTCGTTTTAGCATGGAAAACTCCAAGAAGGGTTTTCTACCTTTCAGACATGGAATTCCTCTATCCAAGGAGATGTGTCCGAAAATATCAAAGGAGATAGAGGAAATGAAGGTGATTCCTTATGCATCGGCA
Organism: Boesenbergia rotunda; assembly: GCA_024364735.1. NCBI lineage: Eukaryota > Viridiplantae > Streptophyta > Magnoliopsida > Zingiberales > Zingiberaceae > Boesenbergia > Boesenbergia rotunda. The sequence continues at coordinate 259,231 of JAGFNQ010003900.1, forward strand.
GTAGGAAGCCTCATGTATGCTATGTTATGCACGAGACCAGATATATGTTTTACCGTAGGCATGGTTAGCAGATATCAGAGTAACCTTGGACAAGGACATTGAACTGCGGTAAAGCATATAATGAAATACCTGAGACGGACTAGGGATTATATGCAGGTTTACCGGGCAGATCAATTAGTCCCTGTGGGTTACACGGATTCAGATTTCCAGTCAGACATGGACAAGAGTAAGTCTACCTCGGGGTTTGTGTTTACTTTAGGTGGTGAAGCCATTGTTTGGAGGAGTGTCAAGCAGGAATGCGTGGCGGACTCCACCATGGAAGCTGAGTATGTGACAACTTCAGAGACAGCCAAGGAAGCTGTATGGCTCAGAAACTTCATCATGGACTTGGATGTGATTCCTGGTTTGCCCAGATCTATCACAATTTTTTGTGATAACAATGGTGCAGTTGCAAACTCGAAGGAACCACGAGCCCATAAGGTGAGTAAACACATAGAGCACAAGTACCACCCAATACGAGAAATCGTAAAGCGAGGAGAAGTAGTTGTCGCCAAGATTGCATCGGAGGACAACCTGGCAGATCCTTTGTAGCGGCCCCGGCTCTCTGGTCCCCACAGGCAACCCTCTAGGCCTGCGACCCTACGGTCTTCCCACTCCCGGCAGTGGGTTTTTGCCTTCCCCAGATTCGAACCTTAGACCTTCAGGACAAGTACAAAGGTTCCTTGAATCTGGTAGCCAAGTGAGTCGCGGCTCACTTGGCTACCAGGATTCAAGAACTTTAGTACTTAGCTTGGAGGTCTAGAATTCGAATCCTGGAGAAGGCAAAAACCCACTGCCAAGGGTGGGAAGACCGTAGGGTCGCCAGACTAGAGGGTTGCCTGCGGGGACCATAGAGGCGGGGCCGCTACATAAAAGGTGCCTTTTTATGTAGCGGCCCCGCCTCTCTGGTCGCCGTAGGCAACACTCTAGGCCGGCGACCCTACGGTCTTCCCACTCTTGGCAGTGGGTTTTTGCCTTCCCCAGATTCGAACCTTAGACCTCCAGGACAAGTACAATGGTTCTTTGAATCTGGTAGCCAAGTGAGCCACACTCACTTGGCTACCAGATTCAAGGAATCTTTGTACTTGTCCTGGAGGTCTAAGGTTCAAATCTGGGGAAGGCAAAAACCCACTGCCAGGAGTGGGAAGACCGTAGGGTCGCCAGCCTAGAGGGTTGCCTGCGAGGACCAGAGAGGCGGGGCCGCTACACAACAACCTCAGAGAGTCGGTAAGTAATAGAGACGCACAAAGGTATGCATTAAATGCCTTCCCAAAGAGCTCGAACTGGACTTTCATAATAGACATCTACGACATCTCTAAGGATCTTGAGATAAGTACCTTAGAGCAACTATTTTCAACTTTAGAACTTTATGAATCTGAATGCGCAGGAAAGAGTAAAATAGAAAACATCGCCCTAAGCACGAGGAGAATCCGACACGAGGGGAAATATTCAAACGATGAAGAAAACAACTCATACATAGTAAGGAAATTGTCTAAGTATTTTAAAGCTAAAAACTTTAATAAAGTGCAAGGTAAGAAGCAAAGGAAGATCCACTACAAGAAAATTACTTTTCTGCAGCGCGCATCGAATGCTGCACAACTCCAAGCTGTTAAAAGTTATAAGTTTTCGACAACGCGCGACCGTGCGCTGTGAATAAGTGCATCCGCAGCGTGTAGCTACACGCTGTAGATAAGTGGATCCGCAACGCACGAATATACACTGCGGATAAGTAGATCCGCAGTGAGCGACGGCGCACTGCGGATATTTACATCCGCAGCGAGCAACTGCGCGCTGCGAATATTTGCGCTTGCATCCGCAGTATATATTCGTGCGCTGCGGATACTAATATATTTCATATAATAATAATCTCACATATATACATCTTATACAATTTTATAATACAACAAATATACCACATCACATCTCTCAGATAATAACATCCAAAACTAACACACTTATAATATCATAAATAATCATCAACACCACAATTTACCAAAATAACATTTCACTTACTTGCAAAAACCATTACCAACTAGTCATAATCTAAAATAACTGAGTAGCAAAAAAAATTACAAACTAGTTATAAGTCTAAAGTAAATAACTCAGTCACAGAAAACTATGAACTTAGATAACCAAGCAACTGTGCTTCCTATTGCATCTTCGAGAAACAACATTTCATCATTTGGTCGAATGAGATCCAGCATGTTCACAAACACTCTATCAATCCAAACTTTCCAACAAGCTCCACCAAGAGGAATGTGATGCACTTTTACTTTGGGATCTGTGGATGCAATTCGGTCTTCTTCAACAACTCCATCAATACTCCAATGAAGCAGCTTACATTTAGTATTATCAATGATATCTCCACAACTCAAGGTCTTTAGTTGTAACTGTATAATAAAAAAAATTTGTAAGTTATATCATAAATCTGTGGTAAGGTTAGCAGAAGTGGTTCATACCTTATAAACATGCATTGAGCTATAAACTGTGTCAAAGATACTTTTAAAATTCACATGGTCAAAAGAGTGTCCATGTAGAAACATGTAAGCAAAATGATAATGGATTCTAACAAGCTAGTAGAGTTATATGTTCCAATGAATGTCAAGCTTTCTGCCAACAATTCATCATGAAACTTCAATATAATATAAATAAATAAAACTAAGTTCCCATAGTCAATAACTCAAACATTGTCCATTCTGTCTTTCAATTATGTAGTCAAAATTTAAGGCCTCAATCATGGTTTCAGATGTCCAAGTATAATCTCCTTTGGGCGCATCAGTCCAGTCAACACTATAACAAGGTATATCAGTCATATTGACTTATGATATTTCTGGCATTTGTCCAACTGTGACTCAAAACCAGTTTCAACTGATAAGATGCCATTTACAAAGATTAACAGAGAATTGAGGACAATTGAAAAAATAGGAAAAAAAAACACAGACTTAAAGTTAATTACATCATGTAATACAAATCAATTGATCAAAGAAACAAAGAACGTTAGAAATAGGAAGTACCAAGTGTCCAGTGATTGAGCTACAAAAGAAAACAATAAACTCAGACCTTTACCATCAGAAAAGACTGTTAATGTTGCATCTTAATACAACAAAGGATAAATTATAAAAAAATAGAAAATGCAGTGTACAAAATTAATTGATTGTAATTAATGTGAGAAGCCTAACCTTCCTTTTGTTTCTGAGTTGACCAGCTCAAAGTTCACATACAAGATGAGATCTGAATTGGCATTGTCAAAACCACCATTCAGTACTCCAGTGGATGGATTGGTTAGGAATCATTTTGGATTCAGTGACTCTGAATATCTAAAAGCAGGATTGCATGCTTGGAAAGTTTCAACTATTCCCTTGGTCACTTTTGGTACAAGCTAGATGAACACAAATTTCATCAGTAACTACCATTTGGCTTTGTACTGTCAAATATTGCAAGTGAAATGGTATATACCAACGTGACTATGAAACTCTGCATGGCATCTAGATCAATAGCACAAGTTCTAGATGGGAATTTACAGTTAAGTGTGAGACAATCCTTTATTTTCTCATGAAGCAGCTTAATCTATTGGCTAGCCTCATGTTACCAAAAAAAAAATCCTCAAGGAAACTGTTGTACAATCGTTCAGAAAGGTAAGAAAGTACATGATTAAATCTGTCAATCAAAGAATTCAAACCATCCAAGTGAGCTTGGTATAATTAAAGAAGGAAACCACCTACCCTGGTTAATATGGGTTTCATTCAGGTACTGAACAAGCATGGAGTAAATACTAAACAACACATTGCAGGCGACACTATGAAGTCAATTGCATCTAAATTTGTTGCACAATGCTGGATGGCATGCATAGTGTATGCCTTGACATACGTTTTAAACACCTGTTCTACTAATACAGGTCACTCAACATAGGATGCCATCAATGAACTAAGTAGCAGTTGTTAGTCTGGCTATATTAACATTTCCTTCAAATAAGGTCCATGCAAGACCAGAGGAAAGAATAACAGTGTAATGGTATACCATCACTGCCAAGCTATAGGTTCAAACATTGATCCTACTGAAACAGTATAAACAGCTTGGTGCATAAACGTCCATTCTAACAGTAATGAAAAAAATGTAAATAAGTATCATATGCAGTATGCACTTCATTAATTTGATAGTGAATGTTGGGATTTAGTTTAAAATAATAGTGCAATCTTATCCAAACAGGCTAATGTTTATCGATTCCAAGAGAGGAATAAAGACATTGCACGAGAAAGAGATAAAGTACCTAATCTCTTTGAAGTCACACAGTAAAAGAATATTGAAAAAGAAGAAGAAAAATTGGCTAGGCAATGAGACCTTGTTCAAAGTCATCTTGAGGCAAAGAGACTAAGGTACAGTACCTTGTTCAAAGTCATATTTCGATTTTTTCCTTTGTGAGTGAAATTTATTAAAACTGTAATGCTATCAAGGATTATAATTTGAAATGTATTGATCCCTTTACAACTCCCCTATCGGCAAGTATTAAAACTGTAATGCTATCAAGGATTATTAAAACTGTAATGCTATCAACGATTTCCTTTGTCCCTTTACAACTCCCCTATCGGCAAGTCCCTTAAAAATTTAGGCGAAGCAAGCAAGGATACATCCCTAGCGCCTGGAATGACATACATCCAAATAACATACATCCAAGAAAATTTAGGGCATTTACGGTTGAAAGGGGCAAACTTAAGAAGAATAAGCAGGAAAGGGAAAAAATAAGCACATGGAATGAAGCCCTAGCGCCTGTGAGGCGAAGCACCTAGAATCAAGCCGTGGGAACGAGCGATGAGAAGCGGCGATGAGAGGGCGGAAACTCGAGCGATGAGAAGCGACGATGAGTTGAGCCGCGCGAGCGTGTTGGGAACGAAAGAAGCAGCGGCGGAGTTGAACCGCGCGAGCGTGTTGGGAACAAAAGAAGCAACGACGAGGGTTTTGGGAAAAATAGAATACTTTTAAAAGAAGAAGCATATTTGTAGTAAAATAGTGAAAATAAGAAAAAAGAAATAAGGAAAATATAAAAGAAAAAGGAAAATAGTGAAATAAGCATATTTTAAAATAGAACTAGTATAATACCCGTGCGATGCATTGGAATCTTACACAATCTAAATAACATGTTTAGTGAGTGTATATATATATATATGTCAATTTTTATTATTAAATAAAAAATTAAAATGAAAAGTAATTTTATTTCATCATGAATTCATGTCAATATAAGTTATAGTATTATTTTTTATAATATAAAATATTAATGGTGATCATAACGAATTTTATTTTCTGGAAGAAACAAACTTACAATAAAACTGAGACATTGTTTCACATGCCTCTAGGACCCTTTAAATACACCATGAATAAGACTTAGTCATGGCTTATCCCAATAAAATAGGAATAAAAATAGGGAGACTAATTCTCTAGTTATCCTATTAAAATAGGAAAGGCTAATCCAAGACTAAGTCATCTAATCCAAGACTAAGTAATAAAAATTATCAGAATAAAATAAAATTAAAATATGAAAATGTCAGGATTATTTATTTATTTTCTCACATTGCTCCCCCTAATCCTGACATGGCTGTAAATCACGGACGCCTAGTAGTTGTCTCATGGCAGCTAACTTCACTCCTGGCAATGCTTTAGTTAATATATCGGCTCGTTGTTCTCCGGTATTAATGAATTCAATCACAATCTGTCCTTTCTCAACACATTCTCTGATAAAATGAAATCTTGTATCTATGTGCTTGCTTCGACCATGGAATACCGGATTCTTCATGAGAGCTATAGCAGATTTGTTGTCAACAAACAAAGTTACCGGCTTTGGCTTTACACCGGTTAATTCGCTGGCAAGGCTCCTTAACCACAAGGCATGGCAGGCCGCAGTTGTGGCTGCCATGAACTCTGCCTCACAAGATGAAAGGGCCACTGTCTTCTGCTTCTGTGAATTCCAAGACACCAAGCTTTCATTTAAATAGAAAGTCATCCCACTTGTGCTTTTCCTTCCATCAAGATCGCCGGCTAAATCACTATCTGAGTAGCCGAATACATCAATTTCCTAGGGTCCCTTTATGTAAACAAGTCCATAATAGATTGTACCTTTTAAATACCTGAGAATCTGTTTGACCACCTTTTGATGCATGATTGTAGGCCTCTCCATGTATCTGCTCGCCATTCCGACAGAATATGATAGGTCCGGCCGTGTGTGTAACAAATATCTCAAACACCCAATGATGCGCCTATACTCCGTGGCGTTAATTGGAGTCCCTTCCAAGTCTTTATGCAGCTGTGCCTTGGGTTCCATTGGATGTTTTGTGGCATTACAGTCTGCCATTTTGAACTGAGATAGAATCTTCTTGGCATAAGCTGATTGTCTAATTAAAATTCGGCTCTTCTGTTGCTCCACTTCAATCCCTAAGTAGTAAGAGAGAAGACCCAAATCACTCATCTCAAATTCTGCCATCATTTGTTGTTTGAACTTGTTGATTTTTTCTGTGCTACTTCCTGTTACGATGAGATCGTCGACATACACTCCAACAAGTATAGTTGCTCCTCCTTCACCTCTTGTATACACTGCATGCTCTTGAGTACATTTTTTGAAACCGAGCTCTTCCAAACTCCTGTTCAGCCGTATGTTCCAAGCTCGTGGGCCTGCCGCAGTCCATAAAGAGCTTTAGATAACTTGTACACCATATGTTTTGATTATGTACCTCAAACCCTTCCGGTTGGTTGACATATATTTCTTCTTCCAACTCTCCGTTAAGAAATGCCGTCTTCACATCTAGATGGTGTACCTCCCAGCTTTGATTTGCTGCAAGTGCAAGAATAACTCGAATAGTGTCAAGTCTAGCGACAGGTGCAAATACCTCTTCGAAGTCGATGCCTTGTCTTTGTACATATCCTTTAGCCACTAATCTTGCTTTATGCTTGACGACTTTCCCCGCTGAATCTTTCTTTAATTTGAACACCCACTTTAGACCGATAGGTTTGCGGCCTAATGGGAGCTCAGTTAGGGTCCAAGTCTTGTTCTTCTCAATAGATCTCAGTTCTTCCTCCATTGCTTCGTACCAGCAAGTCTCAGTTGCAGCTTCTTGATAACTTGTTGGCTCATCAGACACCACCATCATCAGTCTCTTCATCAATACCAACCACTTCCTCAGTGTTGGCGTAGATATCGGCAAGAGACCTATAGCGGACTGGCCCTTCATAAGAATCGGGGTGTTTGTTACCGGAGGCGAGGTAGTTGCATGGCGTTCGATGATGTGTAGATGGACTCGAGTTCGATGATGGTGTAGATGGACTCGAGTTCGACGATGGAGTAGATGGACTTGATGCTCTTGTCATGGGTACCATGGCTGCTGCTGATGGTATGACATTTTCCGCCCCTGCCTCAACGTCTGCTGCAATAATCGCCTCGTCGGAGTAGAGCGGATCCAACATCATAAAACTCGACAAGTTTTCTTCATTGTTAGCACCTGCATTCCATGTCCATTCAGAATTTTCTTGAAATATGACATCTCTACTTACTTGTAGCTTGCCATGGCTTGGATCAAACAACCGATGAGCTTTGCAGCCTTCCTCGACACCCAAGTATACCATGGGTGAGCTTCTGTCGTCAAGTTTCTTCAAATGAGGGGTTGTGTTTTTCACATATGCAACACAACCGAACACTCTCAAGTGGGCAAGATGTGGCTTCCTCCCCATCCAAGCTTCAAATGGGGTACGCTCTCCTAGCGCCTTAGTTGGGAGACGATTCATCAGATAGACAGCATGCCTAACCGCTTCTCCCCAGAACCTTGCGGGCATATTTGTACATTTGAGGAGAGATCTTGCCATGGCCATCACGGTGCGGTTGTGGCGCTCCACAACACCATTCTGTTGAGGGGTGTAGGGAGCCGTGAGGTGCCGCTCGATTCCTTCATTTTCACAGATTCGAGTAAACTCTGTGGATATAAACTCGCCGCCTCGATCTGTCCGGAGTGTTCTGATCTTGTACTCAGTCTTGTTCTCTGTCAGGAATTTGAACTTCTTGAATGCCTGGAATGCATCACTCTTTGCTGCCAATGCAAACACCCACATCCACCTAGTGAAATCATCCACAATTAGAAGAAAATACTTGTTACCGGCAAGTGTACATGGTGAGATTGGCCCGCAAATATCAGCATGGAGAAGTTCAAACGGCTTCTTTGCTCTAAAGTTTGCTTGGTACGGGAACGACAATCTTGCATGCTTGGCGATCACACACACCTCGCAAAGCTTGTTCGGCTGGGGCAATATTGGCATATCAACTGCCAATTTCTTCTCCCCAATAGCTTCAAGTCATGGAAATTGACATGCCCGAGCCTTGCATGCCATAACCAAGTTGGGTCTTCTAGGCTTGCCAGGAGACAGACTTGCTTGATGTCTTCAAGGTTATCTTGTACAAGCGATTTTGTGTTCGCTTTACCAGCATCAAGAGCTTCCTGCTCCCATCAATCACCTTTATGGTATCTCCTTCCATGTGCACCTCGTTCCCAGTTTCTGTCAATTGACCAAGACTGATGATATTACTACAAAGTTTTGGAATGTAGTATACCTCATGGAGAGCCTTCTGATCGCCGTTCTTGCATTCGAACACAACCGTGCCTTTGCCCATGATCTTTATGGTTGATCCATCGCCAAACCTCACCCTCCAGGTGATGGTTTCATCTAGTTCTTGAAACTTCCCGCAATGGCACGTCATGTGGTTGCTGGCACCATTGTAAAGGTACCAGACGTCTTTATTTTCTCCTTTCTTAACGCTGCGATACATCTAAGCAGAATCATATCTTGCCGCTCTCGGCTAGCGTGGGACTCTTCGTGGGACACGCTCATCATCAGTGCTGGCTCTTCATCGGTGTCGCAAGTGAGGTGAGCCTCATCATCTCGACGCTTGCTGTAGCATTCGGACGCATAATGCCCCATTTTCTCACAATTGAAACACTTTATGTGTCTCTTGTCACGAGTATTATTGTTGTTGCTGCTAGTGCCTCCTGCACTGTCTTGACGATGCGTACCACGGCCACGACCGCGCCCTCGCCCACGCCACTTGCCACGATTAGGGCCGCTGGACCCGCGCCCCTTGCCTCCTGACGAAGTGTCCACGCTGCTCCCTTTTTGTCGCTTTTGCCATTCGGCATGAGTAAGTAGGAGTTCACCTTCAGTGTCGTTGGTATTGCCGCGTAATCGCAGTGTTCGTTCCTCGTATGCCTTCAGTCGCCCGATAGTCTCCTCAAATGGCATAGTCTCAAGGTCGTGGAACTGCTCAATACCAGCAACAATAGGGAAGAATTTATCAGGGACAGAATCGAGTAACTTCTTTACCAACGAGGAATCTTCAAGCGTGGCACCGAGAGTGGAGAACTTGCTACTCAGGGCGCTGAGTTTGCCAGCAAACTCATCAATAGTATCGGTCTCCTTCATCCGGAGGGCGTCAAACTCGCTCTTCAACGTTTGTACGCGTGCCTTCTTCACTCGTTCACTGCCTAGGTACCTCAGTTTGAGGCTGTCCCAGACTTCTTTCGCCGTCTTCTTTGTTGCGATTTGGAGAAGAATGTCTTCGGGGACACACTGCAAGATGTATGCACGTGCCTTTTTGTCCTTCTTTGCATCCACCTGGGCTTCTTTCTCTGGCTCCACCGCCTCCCAGACTCCCTGGGCATCGAGAATTGCCTCTGTCTTTATTGCCCACACAGTATAATTGTGAGGGTTTAGCATCGGATAGAGAAATGACACTCCGCCGTTCTCCTTTGCTACGATGCTCGACATTTTTGTGGAAGTGAGGATTCTTGGTTGCTCTATACTACCAAAGCTCTGATACCAATTGTTGGCCCAGACCAAAGAATAGAGCACCCAAGAACCACACCATATGCAAGAGGAACAAAAAGACGGCAAATCAAGTTCCGAAGACATTTCTCAATCGAAAAGAAACGAAAGAAGTCTGACATCAAATATACTAGGAGAACGATGAAGAAGCACCTACAAACGTTGAAAAGTTTGACGCCTCGATGAAGGAACCGATACAATGATGATTTGCTGCAACTCACGCCCTAGTAGAAGTTCCACTCTGTGCCACGCTTAAGATCCCGTTAAAAGTACTCGATTGTCCTATAAATTTTTATTGTTGGTAGACAGTTCACGACCTGAGACTATGCGTTGAGACTATCCGACTGAAGATACGAGGAAACGCATACGCGCAATACCAAGACACTGAAGTGAACTCCTACTTATCAAATGAGCAATGAATATTTATTTAATAACGCACATGGTTAATCTGGATGACAACTGTCTATACCAATTGTTGGCCCAGATCAAAGAATAGCGCACCCAAGAACCACACCAATAGCAAGAGGAACAAAAAAAAAGAAAAACCGAAAGAACGAAAGAAGAACGAACGAATTTATTTTCTGGAAGAAACAAACTTACAAAAAACTGAGACATGTTTCACATACCTCTGGACCCTTTAAATACACCACGAACAAACTTAGTCATGATTATCCCATAAAATAGGAATAAAATAGGGAGACTAATTCTCTAGTTATCCTATTAAATAGGAAAGGCTAATCTAAGACTAAGTCATAAAATTATCAGAATAAAATAAAAAATAAAATATGATGATAATTAATGTCTGGATTAATTATTTTCTCACATTACTCCCCCTAATCCAGACATGGCTGTAAATCACGGACACCGAGTAGTTGTCGCATGGAGCTAACTTCACTCCTGGCATTCTCCCCCACCATGGCAGCAACCTCTGTAACTGCATTTTGTATTGTAGTTTCTCCAGACAGTTTGGGATGCTGAAGAGCATCATGTGAAGCGTTCCATCTTCCACTTCCAATGTAACCAATCCAGCAACATACCAAACCTGGCTGGGGACATGTATGAAGATAAGACAACACAGCACCATGTGAAGATGACGACAATGCATAACCTCTTCAAAGTCGATGCTTGTCGTTGTACATAGCCTTTAGCAACTAATCTTGCTTTGTGCTTAACAACTTTCCCATCTGAATCTTTCTTCAATTTGAACACCCAATTTAGATCGATAGGTTTGCGGCCTAATGGGAGTTCAGTTAGCGTCCAGGTCTTGTTCATCTCAATTGATTTCAATTCTTCCTCCATTGCTTCGTACCAACAAGCCTCAGTTGCAACTTCTTGATAACTTGTTGGCTCATCAGACGCCACCATCATCAGCTCTTCCTCTTCTTCATCAATACCAACCACTTCCTCAGTGTTGGCGTAGATATCGGCAAGGGACCTATAGCGGACTGGCCCTTCATAAGAATCAGGCGTGTTTGTTACCGGAGTCGAGGTAGTTGCATGGGCGTTCGATGATGGTGTAGATGACTCGAGTTCGATGATGGTGTAATGGACTCGAGTTCGATGATGGTGTAGATGGACTTGACGCTCTTGTCAGGGGTACCACGGCTGCTGCTGATGGTATGACATTTTCCGCCCCTGCCTCAACGTCTGCTGCAATAATCGCCTCGTCGGAGTAGAGAGGATCCAACATCATAAAATTCGGAAAGTTTTCTTCATTGTTAGCACCTGCATTCCATGTCCATTCAGAATTTTCTTGAAATATGACATCTCTACTTACTTGTAGCTTGCCATGGCTCGGATCAAACAACCGATGAGCTTTGCAGCCTTCCTCGACACCAAAGTATACCATGGGTGAGCTTCTGTCATCAAGTTTCTTCAGATGAGGGGTTGTGTTTTTCACATATGCAACACAACCGAACACTCTCAAGTGGGCGACATGTGGCTTCCTCCCCGTCCAAGCTTCAAATGGGGTACGCTCTCCTAGCGCCTTAGTTGGGAGACGATTCAGCAGATAAACAGCATGTCTAACCGCTTCTCCCCAGAACCTCGCCGGCATATGTGTACCCTTGAGGAGCGATCTTGCCATGGCCATCACAGTGCGATTGCGGCGCTCCACGACACCATTCTGTTGAGGGGTGTAGGGAGCCATGAGGTGTCGCTCGATTCCTTCATTTTCACAGAATTGAGTAAACTCCGTGGATAGAAACTCGCCACCTCGATCTGTCCGGAGTGTTCTGATCTTGTACTCAGTCTTGTTCTCTATCAGGAATTTGAACTTCTGGAATGCCTGGAATGCATCACTCTTTGCTGCCAATGCAAACACCCACATCCACCTAGTGAAATCATCCACAATTAGAAGAAAATATTTGTTACCGGCAAGTGTACATGGTGAGATTGGCCCGCAAATATCAGCATGGAGAAGTTCTAACGGCTTCTTTGCTCTAAAGTTTGCTTGGTCCGGGAACGGCAATCTTGCATGCTTGGCGATCACACACACCTCGCAAAGCTTGTTCGACTGGGGCAGTAGTGGCATATCAACCGCCAATTTCTTCTCCCCCAATAGCTTCAAGTCATGAAAATTTACATGCCCGAGCCTTGCATGCCACAACCAAGTTGGGTCTTCTAGGCTTGCTAGGAGACAGTCTTGCTTGAATGTCTTCAAGGTTATCTTGTACAAGCGATTTTGTGTTCGCTTTACCAGCTTCAAGAGCTTCCTGCTCCCATCAATCACCTTCATGGCATCTCCTTCCATGTGCACCTCGTTCCCAGTTTCTGTCAATTGACCAAGACTGATGATATTACTACAAAGTTTTGGAATGTAGTATACCTCATGGAGAACCTTCTGATCGTCGTTCTTGCATTCGAACACAACCGTTCCTTTGCCCATGATCTCTATGGTTGATCCATCGCCAAACCTCACCCTCCCGGTGATGGTTTCATCTAGTTCTTGAAACTTCTCGCGATGACTCGTCATGTGGTTGCTGGCACCGTTGTCAAGGTACCAGACGTCTTTATCTTCCCCTTTCTTAACGTTGCGATACATCTCTGGAAGAAACCTTTCTTCACTGAGCAGAATTATATCTTGCCGCTCTCGGCTAGCGTGAGACTCCTCGTGGGACACGCTCATCATCAGTGCTGGCTCTTCATCGGTGTCGCAAGTGAGGTGAGCCTCATCATCTCGACGCTTGCTGTAGCATTCGGACGCATAATGCCCCATTTTCTCACAATTGAAACACTTTATGTGTCTCTTGTCACGAGTGCCACTGTTGTTGCCGCTAGTGCCTCCTGCACTGTCTTGGCGCTGCGTACCATGACCACGATCGCGCCCTCGCCCACGCCACTTGCCATGATTAGGGCCGCTAGACCCGCGCCCCTTGCCTTCTGACGGAGTGTTCACGCTGCTCTCTTTTTGTCGCTTTTGCCATTCGGCATGAGTAAGTAGGAGTTCACCTTCAGTGCCGTTGGTATTACCGCGTAATCGTAGTGTTCGTTCCTCGTACGCCTTCAGTCGCCCGATAGTCTCCTCAAATGGCATAGTCTCAAGGTCGTGGAACTGCTCAATACCAGCAACAATAGGGAAGAATTTATCAGGGACAGATCGAGTAACTTCTTTACCAACGAGGAATCTTCAAGCGTGGCACCGAGAGTGGAGAACTTGCTACTCAGGGCGCTGAGTTTGCCAGCAAATTCATCAATAGTATCGGTCTCCTTCATCCGGAGTGCGTCAAACTCGCTCTTCAACGTTTGTACGCGTGCCTTCTTCACTCGTTCACTGCCTAGGTACCTCAGTTTGAGGCTGTCCCAGACTTCTTTCGCCGTCTTCTTTGTTGCGATTTGGAGAAGAATGTCTTCGGGGACACACTGCAAAATGAATGCACGTGCCTTTTTGTCCTTCTTTGCATCCACCTGAGCTTCTTTCTCTGGCTCCACCGCCTCCCAGACTCCCTGGGCATCGAGAATTGCCTCTGTCTTTATTGCCCACACAGTATAATTGTGAGGGTTTAGCATCGGATAGGGAAATGGCACTCCGCCGTTCTCCTTCGCTACGATGCTCGACATTTTTTGTGGAAGCGAGGATTCTTGGCTGCTCTATACTACCAAAGCTCTGATACCACTTGTTAGGGCCAAAAGGAATTAGGATATCTCCACAATGACATGATATTGTCCACTTTGGGCCTAAGCCCTCATAGTTTTGCTCTTGGACTCTCCCAAAAGGCCTCCTGCCAATGAAGATACCATATTCCTTATAAACCTATGATCTTTCCATGTGTTTCTCAATGTGGGACTAAGTTTGCACCCTTGCAACTCTTAACAATCCCCCTCTCAAACAAAGGACCACATGCCTCCACCATAAACGGAAACCCTTTCCGTTCTTGATGTCTGATCCACCAGGACTTTCTGCCCCTCGGTCCACCTGACCTACTTGGACTTCACCACCTAGCCGCAACTAGAACTGGTCCTCTTTGATCAAGACACGGGAGGCCACATATCCTTTATTTAAGGCTTAACGCACATGGTTAGATCTGGATGAGCAACCTGGCTCTGATACCAATTGTTGGCCCAGATCAAAGAATAGCGCACCCAAGAACCACACCAATACGCAAGAGGAACAAAAAGAAAATGAAAAACCCGAAAGAACGAAAGAAGAACGAACGAATTTATTTTCTGGAAGAAACAAACTTACAATAAAACTGAGACAATGTTTCACATACCTCTGGGACCCTTTAAATACACCACGAACAAAACTTAGTCATGATTTATCCCAATAAAATATGAATAAAAATAGGGAGATAGTATTATTTTTTATAATATAAAATATTAATGGTGATCATAAGTTTTATAAGGGTGGTGGATGTGGATGCGATCTAAAGTTTACTTTGCTTTGATAGGGGTGTGTCAGGCCTGTGCTATAGTGCATCACAGGTGACACATGAAATCCTTAATAGCAAGCTACTGTGATGGGTTATCCCCCATATAAAAATTAATTTAATATTAAAGTGGGCCAATGACCCATATATCAAATATTAAACTGATAAGAACAAATACTACACTTGATCTTAGCCAAAAGGTTGAGAAATGTATGAGTAGTTTATCGTTCTTTGTCCATTTTTATAATTGCTCTATGTGTAATTCGTCTTGGTAACTTTAGATACGGGACTATCATTTTTCTTACATCAACTCAAGGGAAGCTAAAGGCCTATATTTCATTAAAATTAAATTAAATTAATTTTTTATGTACTTTACTGTATGCAAAACTATATGTTATAGATATTAATTTGGTTTAGAAAAATTTAAAAGTTGGATTTAATTTAGGCGGGAATCATATACTCCCTGTAAATGCCACGTCTGCATGCAAAACTATGTTTTATAGATATTAATTAATTAATAATTAATAAATAATTTATTTATTATTAATTTATTATTAATTTATTTATTTATATTCGATTTAGGTGGAAATCCTAAGCTCCCTGTGAATGCCACGTCTGCATGTAAAACTGTATTTTATAGATATTAATAGATAGATAGATTAATTAATGCAAAACTGTGTTTTATAGATATTAATTAATTAATAAATAATTTATTTATTATTAATTTATTATTTATTTATTTATTTATATTCGGTTTAGGCGGGAATCCTAAGCTCCCTGTGAATACCACGTCTGCATGTAAAACTGTATTTTATAGATATTAACTAGTATAATACCCGTGCGATGCACGAGAATCTTAACATGTTTAGTGATAATATATATATGTCAATTTTTATTATTAAATAAAAATTAAAATAAAAAGTAATTTTATTTCATCATGGATTCATGTCAATATAAAATATAATATTTTTTTTATAATATAAGATATTAATGGTGATCATAAGTTTATAAGGGTGGTGGATGTAGATACGATCTAAAGTTTACTTTGCTTTGATAGGAGTGTGCCAGGCCTGTGTTATAGTGTAACAGACAGGCGACACATGAAAACCCTAGTAGCAAGCTACTATGATGAGTCATCCCCATATAAAAATTAATTTAATATCAAAGTGGACTAATAACCCACATATCAGATATTAACCTAATAAAAATAGATACTACACTTGATCTTAGCCAAAAGGCCGAGAAAGGTATGAGTTACTTTACCGTTCTTTGTCCATTTTTATAATTGCTCTGTGTGTAATTCGGCTTGGTAACTTCAGATGTGGGACTATCATTTTTCTTATATCAAAATTATTTTTTAAATTATTTTTTCTAAATTTGATAAATTATTTTTTAAAATTTTAATTTTGAATTAAGATCTGAATTTTTCTTTTTAGGATTTGTAATTATATATTTTCTTTTGAATTTATATTTTTAATTATAAATTTTTTATTTAGAAAATTTATATTCGATTTAGGTGGGAATCCTAAGCTCCCTGTAAATGCCACGTCTGCATGCAAAACTGTATTTTATAGATATTAATAGATAGATAAGAAAAAAGAACAGAAAAGGAAAATAAAAATAAAGAAAATAGAAAATAAGGAAAATAATAAAATAGTGGTTATTTGTAGTATTATTTATAGTTTTATTTGTAGCGTATCACATATAATAAATAGATGCATTAACAACGTACCAATTTTTGCATGTTGTCGTTGTTATTATTTATTCACAGCGTATGTTAATATGTTGTTAATAATAATATTAACATCTTACTTTTAATATACGCCGTTGATATGATGCTTCTTCTTTTAAAATTATTTATAGTATTAACAGTGCACATCAATATGTATGCCGTTAATAATACTATAACAACATGCTTTTAATGTGCGCTGTTAATAACGCGCTGTGAAAAAATAATTTTCTTGTAGTGATCCATTGCTACAACTGTGAGGAAGAAGGGTATATCAAGGAAAACTATCCAAAGCTAAAAGCAAACAAACCCAACAAGGCAAAACACAAGAATTTGAAGGTCATATGGGATGAATCATCATCATAGATGAGTCTAATATGATGGAACATGCCGGACTTACACTGATAGCTTCACACCAAGAAGAAGAAAGCATCGATGAAGGAGGAGCCACATTAGAAGATAGTAGCGACGAAGGGGGAGCTTCGAACTTCGAAAGTAATATGGTAAGTGAGGTATATTTTTTATCTCCTGATCAACTCTATTCAGGTATAAAGGCTATGATGAAGTCAATTTGTAAATTAAAAAATAAAAATACAGATTTGAAAAAATAACTAGCATCTGGATGCCCATTAGAAATGTTTGATAAATTGAGATTAGAAAATGAAAACTTAAAGACACAAATCAATTAATTGGGAAATACTTGTAAAAATTCAAATTATTGTCAAAATTCAAAATTTCGATATTCAAATATCACAAGGCTTAAATTGTAAGAATTCTTAGGACTTACATTGCATCTATATTTTAGATTAATTTTGTTGGTAAAAATTTATTTTGGATCCCCAAATATGTATTGAACTGTTAGATTTATTGAAATGTTAAATGTTATTTATTTCTTATTTATCAATTTTTGTTATTAATGATTTATTTGTAATCTTGTTAATTTTTTTGAGATAGCTATAGTAGAAAAATTAGTTTAATATTTTAATGATAGAGTCTGCTGTGTACTATCTACAAATTTTTTTTGGATTTTTAATAGTTAAACAGTTTTATTATGATTTTTTTTGAAAATATATTTTTAAATTTTAAAAATACTTAAAAGTTAATTTCATCATATTGAATTTTTCAGAATCTTTAGATCATATTTCGAACGTTATAAAAAATTTTTAAATTTATTTGAAGTCGAAATCAAATTTTAAAATTATCTATTTTAAATTTATCAACTCGGGTTTCAAAATTATTTCCATAAAGTTAAAAAATTTATTTCACTTTGATAATTTTTCTAGAGACGAGTCTGTCAAAATTCTAGCTTAGATAAAAATTTAATTAATTGTTAAAAATAAATTTTTGAGAATGATTTTTCAAAAATTAGACTTTGAATTTTAAAAATTTATTTTCGAGCAAAATATAAAAATTGGATTTTTTTGAAAACTAATTATTATGTTAGAAATATACTAAAAAATGTTTCAAAAATTTTGGATGTTGATATATTTTTTATAAATTTTTGTAAGTGTTATTATTTTCCTTAATATATTTTGAAGTTTTGATATGATCAAAGGGGGAGAAATATGATTAATTAAGGGGGAAGGGTTAATTTCATTTTTTTTGTGTGCCTACTTTGTCTTGCATTTATTCTTTTTTTTTAATGTTCGTTTACCCTAACTTAACTCGGGTTGATGCACATCAATAAGGGGGAGATTGTAAATATCCCGGATGAGTTTGGATGTGGTCAACCGAGTCAAGTTAGGTCTCATTGTGTTTTAAACCCTGTGCCCAAGTGTGTAGGAGCTTAAAAGCGTAGGAAGTCGAGCGGAAGACGCAGCGGTTGATAAGGATGGCACAGGAAGGCAACCGACGGGCTCGGTGCATCCAATGGACACGGAGTTCTACGGAAGAGTACACCGATGGAGCGAGAAGGACGCACGCGACATCCAAGGGATGAGAAGCCGGGAGGAAGCTCGCTCGAGAGGTAGGTCGGAGGAGGGTTCAGGTGAGCCCAACTCTTAAAGACCCGAAAATCACCCAAGAAGACCTGTTGGAGACAGGTCAGTAAAAGGCTGACCAAAAGTCACTCGAGCGCTTGAGAGCACTCGGGTGCCCGTGAATGAGGGCGCCCCATGCACCCGGACGCCCCTGTTCCCGAGCGCCCTAGTGCATATAGGCGCCTAAGAAGTGATTTTATCTACGACACAGTCGTTTGCGAATGTTGCGAAGCGGATAAACTTCCAAGTCACGTGTCAAGCCCCCCCAAACACTCAGGCACCCCTATTGTGCCACGTTAGCATTCGGATAGAATTGATCGGGGCTATAAATATTCGCCCAGAGCTCAGTTCCAAAACATCCATTCAATTGTAAACGAATTCTTTTCTGTTTTCACTTTTTTTTTGAGCTTTTTATCGTGTAAGAGGCTTCTCCACCCGAAAGAGTTATTCAGGAGAATCGAGCTACATTTTGCCTTGGATTAGCTACCTTTCCAGTTGCAAATCAAGTAACTGTCTGGTCTCTTTCCTTGTTAATATAATTCATGTTGATGTTATTATTTTTATTGTGAACTAACTTCCATCTTTGTTGAGCAAGAACAATAGATAGTCTTATATTTGTGAACTAACTTCCATCAATATTTTTAATATAATTCATGCTGATGTTATTTTTATTATGAACTAACATCCGACCCTCGACCCGTCCCGACTCCTGTCCATCATCCTCGCTCGGCTAAGTTTTCTGCCCAATCCTCCAGATCAGGACTTTGGTGTCCAACTCCCAATCAGGTCTTTGTGCCCAACTTCACTCACTAGGTCTACGGTGCCCAGTGTTGGTGCAAGATGCATCAATGATGTCTTCCTCTAGTATTTCGATGTTTAACAATATACTGAAGTTAGTGAAAATACACCAAAGGTTTAGTCTGGTTGATCAAGGGTTAGCCAAACAAGATCTGATGTTTGGCAGAGTGAACCAGAACCCAGGGTTGGTCAGTTTGACCAAGGGAGTAAACTAAACCGGACTTGAGGTTTGGAGTTATATTTATCTGAAAGATGGAGGAAGTCTAGTCAGGATCATGAAGACTTGCAAAGGAGTGTTTTTGATGAAAGAAATCCTGGTGAGTGAAGCTAGGCACTAAATCCTGGTAAGTTAAGCTGGGTCGTAGCGAGTGAAGCTAGGTTGGACTAAGTCCTGGTGAGTGAAGTTGGGCACGAAGTCATGGACTGGGGGACTGAGCACTAAGTCCTGGTCGGGGATCGGGCAACGGAGTGTTTGCCGTGTGAGAGTTGTCGGACAGAAGTAGAGACGGGTCGAGGTCGGACATCTCGAGATATGAGTTCTCGGAGGTTGAGAAAAAGTCCAACCGGAGGTCCCAGTTGGCAAAAGCTTTAGTCGACGGGGAGCGCGAACAGAAGTAGAGATGGGTCAAGGTCAGACATCTTGAGATTCAGATTCTCAGAGGCTAACCCAACCGGAGGTTCCGGTTGGCAAACGCAACTTCTCTAGTGTGGAGTAGGTGAGGACGCGTTCCCCGGGAAATGGAACATTAGGTGTCGGTTTGACCTAGGGTTTCGAAATCCAAACTCAGAACCATTCGTTAAGGGTAAGAATAGTTGTTTTGTTGTCTCAGGTACCAGGAGTTGGAGGCAAGATAGGAGAACGAAATACAAACCAAAGCTACATGGGAAGGTCATCCAGGGCGCTTGACTTGAATCAGGCACCCCAGGCTTGTAGGGCGCCCCAGTTGGGGCAGCTCACTCCCAGGCACCTGGCAAGCTAGGCGACTATGGCTTCCCAAGCACCTGGGAAAGAAAGCTTATCCACGCTGCAAGTTCGGTGCGATGGATGAAGCTTTGAGCGCTACGTGGCAGGCGCCCAAGACATCACAGACACCCTGGACACTACTATATAAAGGGGTTCGACCCCTCAATGCTAGACATCAATTCTCACATCCAATAAAGCAATCTGTGCGAAGCAAAAGTGCTCAAGGCAAAGCTCTGCGACCAAGGAGGCTCCAGGAAGAAGTGTGCGGCTCTTCGGACTTCCGGATTGGACGGATCTTCAACCTTTTGTTTGGTTTGCTTTTCATTTTCAAGTTAAAGTTATTTACTATATTTTTGCTTGTAACTCTGAACTGTAAGACGGGTTTCTCCACCTCCGGAAAGTTCGGAAAGGAGATCATTAGTGGACTCATGATTGAGTGCATAGGCCTTGGACGTACTGACCCTAGGGGGTTGGGAACCAAGTAAAACCTGTGTGTCAATTATGGTTCGTCTTTCTTGTTTTATTATTTTCCGCTGCGTACTAACCTGATAGAAAGACGATTAACGGGAGTTTTCTGACGTACTTCCGAAGAATTTTTCAAGTCGATATTCACCTCCCCCTCTATCGACCGGTACCGATCCTACACCTAGTCCTCGACCAGGACTTCGTACCCAATCTTGCAGATCAGGACTATGCCTAAGTTCACTAGGACTTTCCTGCATACTTAATGTAGCTCATTAGATCATAAAACATACTTAATTTTTAACTCTTTGCTAATATTAAAACAAGGTTTGATCAGGTGTTTCTATGGAATCTCATCATTCTTTCATTAGATTTTATCAGAAATATTAGTATGTAGCAGAATAAATAAAAAGAATAAAAGACATAAGATGACACGCGAGATTTATTTACTTGGTTCCCAACCCCCAGGGTCAATACGTCCAAGGTCTATATACTCGACGTAAGTCTACTAATGATCTCCTTTCCGAAATTTCTGGAGGCGGAGAAAACTCGCCTTAAAGTTCAAGTACAATTATAAATAAGGTATAATAAAATGTTACAACAAATTAAAAAGCAAACCAAATGTAGAGAAGATCTTGGTCAGGAAATTTGAAGCGTCGTGCACTTCCTCATAGAGCCTTATTGGTCACAGAACATCATCTTTAACACTTTAACTTCATAGAGAATGAGTAGTAGGATGAAGGAATTGATGTCTTGAATATATTGCTCGAACCCCTTTATATATTGGTCACTCGGGCACCCATATAACCTTCTCAGGCACCCCCAAGTCAATGCTCATCTGATCTGGTTTATCGAGCCTTATCACCGTGGATAACCCCTGTGGACTTGGTACCAAGCACTGGGGACCAATGGTGGCGCTTGGGACATAGGGGCGTCCGGGACCCATGGGGGCACCCGGGTCACTCGGGCGCCTAGATGACTGGGCGCCTGGGAGCAACTTGGGAGCCCGAAACCTCCCAGGCCGCTGGTATCCTTTCTGCTTGCTTTTGCTCTCCAGTCATGCCTCCAGCTTTAGATTCCTGCAAGATAAGTAAACACAAAGTAAGCAAAACTGTCACACCCTAAGACCGACGGAGCCGCTGATCCAATATAAAATCGAACAACATCTCCCCTATCCGGCGGATAATTTACACATACAAACAACACACGCAGTTTATAATTTGGCCTCAGGCCCAAAACATATATATAATATATGAAAAATGGAAATATCGCAATACTAAAATCCGTAATACTCACCTGAGCTGCCCCCGGGCAGGCGCGCAGCAAAACCATATCACAAAAGTCTAACAAAGGATTCAAAATACAATACCACACGAATACATCAAATACAAGTCCACGGTATCATAATGAATACAAAATATAGACTAAGCTATAAAAACAAAACAAAACACAGCGGAAGCACCCATCAATGAGTCGTAGGGACCAGAGACCGGCATCTTGGCTTCTCCGGAGCTATCAACCTAAAAACAAAAACATTGTGATGGGTGGTGAGTCCAAGTGGACTTCGCGGGTAAATAGAAAGATATGCATGACTCAACAAAATAGCTAAATAAGCTATAAAGAAACAACAAGATACAGTCTCAACAGGAATATCGGAATATGCATAACTGAAAATACAACTGACTGTATATACCAGAAATCAATCTATCCTGATCATAAAAGGACTCGTACTACACGAGCATGTGCAGGGTCATCAAACCATACATAGGCATATCCTGTGCATGCATGTCAAATAAGTGCAGTAAATAAATGTAGCAATCACAATCAAAATGCACAATGCATCATATGCACATGATGCAATGACATGGTCACCCCTGATGCCAGTCAAGCCACCGAGACATGCAATAATGTGTCGGTCGAGTGGGTACGGCTGTGACACTATCCACACTCTGCTATCAATGCTCCTGAGTGACCGAGTGGACAGGATGCTGGTGGAGCTCTTGCTCCGCCCCGTGTATATATGGGGGAGATATCTCTCTCATCTTCTCTGGTCTATGGGAAGAGAAGGGATCCCTGCCTGCTACCACGCTCCAAAACCACTACCCATGAGCGGTTGAGCGGAGCAGTGTAGAGCAAATGCACACACCCAGCGGTATCCACTAACCCATGAGTGGCCGTGTGTGCATATCATGTGTCGGAAGACGATAGGCTCAACCACAAGGGAGTCGCTGATCGTCGGCATGCAACAGTGTATGTATGATGCATGACTCTATTACATGTAACCCCTACCAAATCATTGACACACAACTCAACCTATCATGCACAGGTCGTATGTATGTATCATAACCCAATCATCTATATCCAGACACACGTACAAGTATGACTAGGATCAATCAATGCAACCATACAATGGTGAGCTATGTTATATCTACATACACATGCCCATACTAATGCTATACAGAATCAGATAACAAAACACAATACTGTATAGAAAGGAAATTTAGATCATATCCAAGATCAAGCATAAGTATCAAGCAGCATAGCAAAACAATAGCAGATAAAGGTAAATATCAGCCTTCTACAATAATAGAAAAATAGCCATGCATAGAAGATAAAGTGGTACTACGGAATACAAACAAGAAGTACCCGCCTCCAAGTAGGAGTCCGTATCAAAGGAGAACCTCCCGTCCAGAAGTCCAAAAGCAAATCGATCAGTGTCCTGTATCAAAGGACATATTAGATAGCTATTTACGTAGCAACAACTACTAATCAACTATTATCTATATTGGTAACAATCATAGTCAGAATCATCCTAAGTTAACAGCTAACTCTTAACCTAATCAAGACCCATAGCAACTTTACTTTTCCTTCTCTTGGAGCTCTTGACAGAACACCCCATCATCCTAAAGAATGCTCATGGCAACTCTCCAAAACAAGGATCAAACGAAGCATCAATATTTAATCCAAGCTAACATCAAATGGTCACCTTCCTATTTGAAACACCACCTTTATGGTATCACATGGCCGACACAACATGATCAAACACTGTTTAGCCTAGATTCCATGATGAACTCACGACAAAGAGGAGGAAACCAAATCCAAACTCATTAAAGTATCCCTACAAAATAGAATCTATTCCCAAAGATTATACTCTGGATACAATTGAGGAAGAACCACACCAAACAACTCTAAAACAGGGCATATTAAATTGGAAGCTCATAGCAACATGAAAATCCATCCTCCCAACACAAAACTCCATCCGAACAAAATCGAGACAACAAACTCACATAGCAAGGAGGAGCGTAAGATTAACAAGAAATGTTGCAACAGAAATCTCTAAAACCGAAGCAAGGAGAAATCCCCAGCAGAACCTACTATCACCAATTACTCTTCTACAGACCATTCAACACCGAAACCCATTTCCAAAACCCCAAGAAGCGCACGGCAGATCAACCTACAGCCATGAAGTCCATTCCACGAGCTCATGGTGCAAGATTTCAACCTAAACAAATCTTGGTTGCAATTCTATATCCGAAACAAAACCAAATCTACGGATCTACCAATCTGATTTCTACAAGAGAACATAACTCTGATCAGGGAACACGAATCCACAATTAAATCTCTAACATATGACTCCAAATCCCTAATTCACAACCTATAAAAACCATTCAAACTCCTCATTGGACATAACAAATAGAAACCCTAAGGATACCTCTAGTGTGACCGAAACTCGAATCTACGCCGGAATCCTTGGCGATGTATCGCTCGGTGGCCAAATCGCATGAAGAGGCAAAGATCGGAGGCCTGCTCCCTCGATCTTCCAACAAGTTTCGGAGGAAGGATGGCTTTGTAGATGGCTGAGGAGAGGGAGTGCTATGGTTCGCGGAATGGGAGAAGGGAAATCGCGTGAGAGGGGAAGGAAAAAGGCTCGGGCGATCGACTGCGGGCGAATGAAGAGGAAAAGATAAAAAAAAGTTTATAAGTCAGGCTACATTTGTAATTAAGCCAAGGAGTTGAGTTAATTACAATTTCATCCTTAACTTTGAGTCTTTACCATCTTTTCCCCATGAAATTTCAAAATTTTAACCAAATAGCCCTCCAAACTTAACTTTTAAAACAATTTAACTGTCTAATTTCAGGTTGGGTCTCTCAAACCTTAAATCTTCTTCCAAAAAATTTACTGGACTGTGTCAAAAATGTCTGATATAACATCCTCCTTCTCTCACAAAAATTTGGTCCCCAAATTTCATTCTTCACTAATGCCATACATTAGCAACTCGTATGCAATACTACATAGGTACAAAGGGCAACCTAATACTCTGTTCATCCAGCTCAACAACTATGTAAACTGCGTACAACCTAGGTGAACAAGTGGGGGGTATCAAACTCGAATCTTACATTCAAGCTCCCAAACCTTATCATCTCAAAACTAGTGAACCCAGTAAATCCAGTGGTCTAACATAACCACAGTTTAATGACCAATGTCTCTCCCGCTGGGAGGGACAACCCTAAACCACATGATATAATCGTAGGCATCCTCTAGACCCCATCCAAATGTATCCGTGACGGCACGAAAACAAAACACTACTCATATCTATCACTATTTAACTGAAATACATGAACGAAATGACATACCGCGAAAAGTTGATCCCTCGATCCGCGGTGCCTCCTCTCTAGTGGTAGCTTATATTCGTCCCGTCTCTGGCGGTGGAGGTGGTACTGTCGGATACTGCTGTGGTTGTGGCAGTGGCATTGCCTGATACTGCTGTGGCTGTGGTGGTGGTACTGCCTGATATTGCTATGGCTATGGTGGTGGCACTGTCGGATATTGCTGTGGCCAATACTGCAACAATATGGTGGATAATACTGATACGGAGCAGCAGTCTGGTACTGAGACCCTGAGATAGCAAAGGGTGACACTGCTGGGGTGCTGGAGTGCTCATATTCATACATACTGTAAACAACTGCTGGAGGGGCAGAGCATGGCTGACGGAATGAAGGCTGAGTCTTACGTCCTCCCCCTTGAGATCCTGGCTGACTTGAAGCTACACCCTATCCCGTAGCTCCCGTACTATGATTTTGTGCCTTCGGCGCACAGTCTCGACTCTGATGCCCTAGTAGCAAACAGGATGCTCCAACGGACAATCCCCTCTACTATGCTCTCGAGAACCACACTGTGCATAGTGCGGTCTATAAGTAGACTGCTCCCGACTCTGCTGAGAAGACCGGGAGGATCCTCCTGCGAAATGTCCCGACTTCTGAGATCGTGCAGATGGCCTAGAAGTGCTCTGAGCTGACTGGCTCTAGCTACCCCGCTTCTGCCCTGTGGCCTGCGATGGCTGAGACTGAGCTAAACTCTGAGCTGACTCCTTTTCTTTCTTTTTCTCTCCGTTCACCTCTTGCTGGGCCATCTCGATCAGAAGGGCTTTCCTAAAGCCTCTCGGTACGATGCAGTACTGAATCCAGCAATGCGTAGTCTGATATACCCAACTAGTCCCCGAGTAAAGTGAAGTACCCGTGATCTGTCCTCGGTGACCAGCTTAGGGCAGAATTCAGCCAAATGGTTGAATTCTGCATTGTACTCCATGATTATGCAACTCCCCTGCTGTAGGGTCAGGAACTCCTGATGTTGAGTCATCTGATAAGCTACCAGGATATACTAACTCTCAAAGGCCTCTCGGAAGACGGCCCAAGTGAGGCACTGCTCTCCAATGATCGTGCGCTGCTAGGCCCACCAGGTAACCACCTCGTCGCGCAAATGATAGTCGGTCAGCTCTGCCTTCTCCCACTCCAAGCATGACATGTAGTAGAATGTCTCCTCAAGCATCTCGAACCAAGAGCGGGCAATCCGTGGATCAGATCCTCCGTGGAACAAAGTGAATCAGCCTTTCATCGACTCTGTGAGAGCTGGTATCTGTGCCCTGGTTCTAGCCCAGTCCATTGGAATAGTAGGAGCTGCAAGTGGAACTGCAATAGTCACCGCGACAGAAACTATAGGCGGAGCCATGGAAAATCCCGGAGCAAGAACGACTGGTGGGGTCGGATAAGCAGCCGGAGCAGGAACAGCTGAGGGTGTCACGAAACTCCCGTGAAAGGTTCAGACGAAGGCACTAAAGGGTAGACAACCATAGGCATGGTCGGGGGTGTAGGTACTGCTGGGTACGCTGTAGGGGGTGTCGACGGAGGTATGACTGGATATGGTACTGCAAGCACCGCTATAGGTGTATGTACTGATGGGTATGTTGTAGGAGGTGCCGATGGTGGTACGACTGGGTACGGAACTGCAGGCACCGCCGTAGGTGTAACAATTGGTATCAGATAGACACTGTAAATCCACAAGTCCCCAAGGTATCGGGCAACCTGGGCTCTGATACCAAAATAAATTGGTATCAGATAGGCACCAAAAATCCACAAGTCCCCAAAGTATCCCGCAAACCTCGCTCTGATACCAAAATAAATTTCACGCCCCGACACCGACGGAGCCGCTGATCCAATATAAAATCAGACAGCATCTCCCCTGTCCGGCGAACAATTTACATGTACAAACAACACACGCAATTTATAATTTGGCCTCAGACCCCAAACAAATATATAATATATGAAAAATGGAAATATTGTAATACTAAAATCCGTAATACTCACTTGAGCTGCCCCCAGGGCAAGCACACAGCAAAACCACATCAGAAAAGTCCAACAAAGGACTCAAAATACAATACCGCACGAATAAATCAAATACAAGTCCACGGTATAATAATGAATACAAAATATAGACTAAGCTATAAAAATAAAACAAAACACAGCGGAAGCACACATCAAAGAGTCGTAGGGACCCGAGACCGGCAATTGTGCTCCTCCGGCGAGCTATCAATCTGAAAACAAAAATATTGTGATGGGTGGTGAGTCCAAGTGGACTCCACGAGTATATAGGAAGATATGCATGGCTCAACAAAATAACTGAATAAGCTATAAAGAAACAACAGGATACAGTCCCAACAGAAATATCAGAATATGCATAATACAACTGACTGTACATACCAGAAATCAGTCTATCTTGATCATAAAAGGACTCGTACCACACGGGCATGTGCAGGGTCATCAAACCATACATAGGCATATCCTGTACATGCATGTCAAATAAGTGCAGTAAATAAATATAGCAATCACAATCAAAATGCACAATGCATCATATACACATGATGCAATGACATGATCACCCCTGACGCCAGTCAAGCCACCGAGACATGCGATAATGAGTTGGCCGAGTGGGTAGGGTTGTGACACTATCCGCACTCTGCCATCAATGCTCCTGAGTGACCGAGTGGACAAGATGCTGGCGGAACTCTCGCTCTGCCCCATGTATATATGGGGGAGATATCTCTCTCATTTTCTCTGGTCTATGGGAAGAGAAGGGATCCATGCCTGCTACCACGCTCCAAAACCACTACCCATGAGCGGTTGAGCGGAGCAGTGTAGAGCAAATGCACACACCCAGCGGTATCCACTAACCCATGAGTGGCCGTGTGTGCATATCATGTGCCGGAAGACGATAGGCTCAACCACAAGGGAGTCACTGATCGCCGGCATGCAACAGTGCATGTATGGTGCACGACTCTAATACATGCAACCCTTACCAGATGATCGACACACAACTCAACCTATCATGCACAGGTCATATGTATGTATCATAACCCAATCATCTATATCCAGACACACGTTCAAGTATGACTAGGATCAATCAATGCAACCATACAATGGTGAGCTATGCTATATCTACATACTCATGCCTATACCAATGCTATATAGAATCAGATAACAAAACATGAGACTGTATAGAAAGGAAATTTAGATCATATCCAAGGTTAAGCATAAGTATCAAGCAGGATAGCAAAACGGTAGTAGATAGAGGTAAATATTAGCCTACTACAATAATAGAAAAAAAGTCATGCATAGAAGATAAAGTGCTACTACGGAATACAAGCAAGAAGTACCCACCTCCAAGTAGGAGTCCGTATAAAACGAGAAACTCCCGTCTAGAAGTCCAAAAGCAAATCGATCAGTGTCCTATATCAAAGGACATATTAGATAGCTATTTGTTAGGATCTTACCGTTTGCTAGAGGGGGGTGAATAGCAACTTTTCAATCTTGTCTTCCTACAATGGTTAGTTGTAACGCCCGCCCTTCCAGCCCTACGGTGTGGGCGGAAGGCGGCGTTACGCTAACATACATACATGCATATGGAGATCTTAATGCAGCGGAATAATTTAAAACTTTATACATGTGCGTTTAAACCATGCAACTAACACTTAAACCATGTAAACATGTCTTAGCTATCATTCTTAAACATGGTTACTTGGTAAACTTAGCATTGTCATAACATAAAAAGAATAAGACTAATATGTGAGACATAACATTCTTGAACATGCTTGCATTATACATAACTTAACCTACCATCAAGTTTAAAGCCAACATAAAGTGTAGCATGCAACTAAAGTTAACAATGCAACCATATGAAGTTGTTCTTAGGTAAAACCATCATAAGTATAGCATGAAACTAAGGAGGACAATGCAAATATAAGACATGTGACAAAGTATAAGTCTTAGAATCATTTCTTTTTCTTTTGGCAAGTCACTGCCACACACACACACTTGCCCTCCTGCTGCTTCCCTTAGCTTAGTATCCTCTTGCTTGATCTGCGGTATAAGAAAGTAAAACTATAAGCACATATGCTTAGTAAACTCTTTCCTACTCACTAAAATCATACATCACATATAGTCAATAGAAAGACACAACATGGAGAGGGTAACATAAAACAATCATATAGAAGTGCTTAACATGAAATGAAGGTGCATAGAGTTCATGGCATAAGAAGTACTTAACATAAAATATAAGCATATAACATATTTAACATGGAGAAGTTCTTGACATGAAACATAAGCATATGAACATACTTGACATGGCATAATTCTTGACATAAACATAAGCATATGACATACTTGACATGACATAGTTCTTGACATAAACATAAGCATATGATATACTTGACATGACATAGATGCATAACATGAATGAATGTATGAGTTAAGTGCGCATAACTTAAGGATGCTTATTTAAAATCATAATTATAAATACTTAAACATAATCATCACATCATGGGGGGCCCCGGCTTGTACCACATACATACATTCATCATTTGCGCTCTTCCCTAAGTAGATGCGAGGTAGCTAGTCTCGACCTACTAGGGTACTAGGTTATCTTCAACCTAGGGACAGCTGCGGTAGTCCATCACCGAGGCTTTCATGAGGAGCCCATCCCTGTTGGACAGCTGCGGTAGTCCCAGAACCGAGGACAGCTGCGGTAGTCCCACACCGAGGCTTACATGAGGAGCCCATCCCTTGGACCTTATGTGGGTTCGGTACAAACCCATTCATAAAGTAAAATAGCTTTACATGCTTCTTTTTACATCATTCATAAACTTACATAGCATATTTAAGGACATAAACATGATCTTAATACATGAAGCATGGTATAAAGCATACTTAGCATTTCATCATTCATAGTTAATACATAACATCATTATGCCTTAAAGGCATGAACATCATCTTCATTCATCATCTTCATTCATAAGGCATGATACACATACATAATTATGCATTAGGGCATAAACATCATTTTAGTTCATTAAGCTTGCATGATCATGGTACATAAGGTAAGCATGCATTACATATATGGTACATATCACATAGCCTACATGATCATGGTATCTTTCATAAATCATGCATGGGTAGGATCCATATGAACATGATACATACTACATAGGTTCATGACATTCAACATAAAACATGCATAGGTCTACATAACCATAATATACATATGTTCAAGGCATTTAACCTAATGCATGCACAATTCTACATAAACATGATACATACTTCCCAACACATGTGTTCATGGTATATGGTTTAAAACATCCATAAATAAAATCTACTAAAATATGGCACATAATATAAGCATACAAGGTCATGATGCATAGCACATAAAGTTAGGGTTTTAGGTATCATAAAATTCATACAACATGCTTGAACATATACATACATCATAATAAGCCCTAAATAAGTATACTTGAACCCTTAGACTAACCCAAACCCTAGACTTGGAGCTTTGGCCGAAAGTTGTAGATAGAGGCCCCATCATTCAAGTAACATGTAAGGTACCATAAGTAAAGTAAAGCCCCTACCATACATGCAATGCCATAGGAGACCATTAGAACCCATGATTGGGACTAACCCTAAGTCCTAGCCCTAAATCTTATCTTGGCCAAAACCCTAGAAGGGTATTAAGTACATGAAAAATTCATATAATTCACAATTAACATCCAATACAATACATACAATACCATAGGAAGCCATTAGAACACATGATTGGGCTAACCCTAGTTCCGAACCCTAAAACTTGGTCTTGGCCGAAACTTATAGGGGTCTTAAGTCCATGGAAAAATTCATATAATTTCAATTAACATCCATTGTAACATAGGGAATCATAATAAGCATGCTTGGAGGGTTAGATTTAATCCTAACTATGAAAGGGAAGAGGTGGCCGAAACTTGTAGGGTCTTAGGGTGCTACAAAATTTCCACAACTCATAATTCATTCTTATTTTATCATGAGAAAGCATTAGGAAACATAAGTGAGGTCTTAACATCATCCCAAACCCCAAAAACTTGCTTGGCCGAAACCCTAGGAAGCCCTATTCCATAGTTTTCTCAACATAGAGTCCAAACAACATCTTAAATCATAAAAGATAATATCAAAACTATTATATCACAGGTGAGGGAGTCTTACCTCTCTTTATCTTGGTTATAAACCTTGAATAGAGAAATAAAAGAAAACCTTCTTAACTTTAGATCACTCCTTGCCCTTGTAGCCTTGTAGAAGAACTTGAATCTTCAAGAGAGAGTCCCCTTGTGAAGTTTTCCAAGGGGAAAACCCCTTTGTGGGTTTCGGCAAGAAGAAGCAAGGAGGAGGAAGAAGAGAGGAGAGGAAGAGCCTTGGTGGAAGAAAAGTAACTTAAGCCTCTTCACTTCTCATCCAACCTTTTTATACTAAGTGAAGGAGCATGGTGTCTCTTCACATGGTGCCTCTTCACCTTCCTTTAGCCTCAACTAAATTCTTCTTCCTTTTCCACTAGCACTCCCTTACTAGGTGAATTAGTTAGTACATGCATGATGAGGCTCTAGGTCCAAGGTTCAATCCTTGGTGCATGCACTTTATTTTTGTCCCATTTACTCTTGTTTTTGGCAAGGCCCACATAAGGCCCACCAAGAGTCATGCTAATATTCCTAATTGGAACCCATTTCTATTTATGTTAAATTCCACCTAAGGTCTACTAATAACCATGGTACTAGAAGAGCCCATGTAAGGCCCATTAGTACTTAGCTTTTTATTCCATATAAGAAATTATGCTAAGGTTCATGCTAGTATTCATATGTTACTCAAGAATCCATATAGGCATGATCAATATTTTAAAAAAAAATATTGAGAGAATTTTACGGGCGTTACAATCCCTCATACCTCGTGCAAGTTCGTTCTCGAACTTAGAATAGCTCCGGGTACTTGCATCTCATCTCGTCCTCGAACTTAAAATTAACCTTTTACATATTAATTGATTCTCATAATTCACATCTCTTCTTCATTATAATTTCTCTCATCACTCTATCATCATCAATTTATTCTTGTATGGTCTATCAGTCCTTTTTACACACTACTGCACACTTTTTTTTTTCCTTCTTTAAACTTAAGTTAAACATCTCAACTCTAGCTGTTTCTTATAAATAACTATCCTTCCTTTTAAAGTTCTCTTTCAACTCTCAACTCTACAATCTCACTACTCTTGTTCATTAATTCTCTTATAGATCTACTTACGCTCTCTTATTCATTCATTTTACTTAGATCAATCAACACTTTATTTTGCTAACTAAACATTATTCCTCTACAAATGTATTTAGGACTCTCTTCTGATTTTGACACACTTATCGTAGTATTCGCTTCGGATCTATTTTACTTATCTTAACTACTTCACTACAACATATTTACTTATTCATCAACATTAATCCTCATCATTTTTTTTTCTCACCTAGCCTACTTAACTCTTTATTTATATCTTCCACTAATGTCACAGATCATTTTTTTGTTATCATTATTGATGCTCTATTCTCAGCCACACTTACTTCTCCAGCCATAAAAATATTTATCCAATTACTTTCTCAGTTATCTTTTAATCTTAATCATTTTTCTACTTATTACTTTATCATCTTTTATCTCTTCTCTCTTCTGTTTTTTTTGTAATAGTATTTATAAGATTATATACTCTGTAATAATTTTATGCAGTAGTTTGTCTATAGTCTAAAATTTGTAACAATCTCTATACAACTAGTTTTATATTAAGTCACCTAATTAGTAAACCACTAACAAACATTTTAGGAATTATTATATACTACAATCTTTATAACAATGCACTAGTGCTCGCTTCTGTTAACTTAACTACAACTATACATACACATTATCAAATTCTTATTATCATATATGGACATTTATTCTTACTATCTTACTTACTAACTGTTGGGACCGGGTGCATGTTGACAAGGATACGAGTTCGTAAAATTTTAAATTTTTTCGTGCAGCGGAAGAGTTTGCATAAAATAATTTCCTAAATTATTTTAACTTCGTATCTAGCATGCAACCTTATGGTGTATCGACATAATCATAAAATAAAAGTTTGCGAAAAGTAAACTAATTTACTTTTATACCTCGCGTAACTCGAAGAAAAGGACGAGATCCAACCGTAGCGTCCCTTGGAAGCTTCGCCTCTATTCGCGTCCACGCCGAGTTCTCTTCGGGATGACTTCGCAAAGTCACGAGTTTTGTGCCGACGAGAACTACTAGATTCTCTAAAGGCACAACAATGATGATCAAGAGGAAAGATAAAAAAAACTAACCCTCCATGCTTTTTTGTTGAATTGCAAAATTGCAATTCTTTACAATTTCTTGCATGCACCGTGCCGCACCCATGCATGAAGAAAAATAGCAGAAGCTATTTTCGGTGGGCTTCATGCATGGAGAAAGAAATTGGCGCCGTCTTCGATTTCTTGCATGCACCGCGCCGCACCCATGCATGAAAAAATAGCAGAAGCTATTTTCGGTGGGCTTCATGCATGGAGAAAGAAATTGGCGCCGTCTTCGTGCATGAGAGAAAAAGAACAGCAAAAGCTATTTTCGGCTACCACCTTCTTCAAGGATGTTGGCGCCGGGCCTAAGGGGATGAGAAGAGAAAGGAGAGAGGGAGAGCTCTATTAGGGTTAGTTAATTAGGAATAAGGGCTTGCCTTTGGTTCCTATATATAGTAGCAACTCCTTTGCTAAGTCTCCCTCTTAACAGAATTAACGGAATTAACGGAATTAGTTATAAGAAATTTATCTTATAAATTCTCTTATTAATTATTCCGTTTAAGCCGAGTCTTATTATAACTAATTTATAATAAAATAAATTCTTCTTCTCTTTAAATTATGGAATAAATTTTATAAGAAATTTATAAACTTTCTTACTATGGAAAAATCAATTCATAATTGATTTTATAAAATTAAAATAAACCAATTCATGGATTATTTTAACTTCCATAAAAGGAATAAATTTCTACAAATTTATTTACATAAATTTCTTTATACAAATTTATTTATCCATAATTTATAAAATAAATCGCGCTAGATCTATTTTATTAATTAAACCAAATAAATTGATTTAATCCCCTTTAATGGCCGGCCAACCAAGGAGGGTTGGCACCCTCTTTGGCCGGCCCAAACCGAGCCGAACCAACGCGAATTAAACTCATTTAATTCGCCCAAAAAGCCTTCAAAAGACTTAGCCATTTTTAGCTTCCATTGCGCCTCTGATTAACTCAGATTCGACTTATTTCTCTTGATCGAAAAATCCAATTTTCAACTCATTTTAAATCCCTCGGATTACTCGTAGTGCGTGTGACTAAATAGACTTTCGATTTATGTTGGCCGTCTATAATCAACTAATTATAGAACGATCATGAGTGGCACCTAGTAGTACATCATGATCCCCAATTAATCGAAAGATCAACGGTTTGGCCTCAGAAGAAATTATTCTGAAACCCTTCAGCAGCTCTACTAAATCGTGCCCCATTCCCTTCACCACCTTATACCCACTTGGTTCAGGACACGGTCTATGGTGTCAGTCCCCACTAGGCTGACTACGTCACACCTAGCCCAAGTAGTGTCTTTCTCGTCCATTGGATTTCTAATTACTCTCATGTATTTAAGAGACTCGCACTCTAAACATGATATACTCTGGCTAGAGGTTTTTGAGTAACAATCCGACGATAGGCCTGGGTATACATCTCCTCGCATGGAGTGGTGAATCCTTTGTAGGCTGTTCAAACATCTTCGGGCACTTCGGCTTATACCCAATCATTCTGGGTCCACACCTCCTTGGAGATGCTTGCTTAAGATGTTAAAGTATAAGTCTCCATGACCAAGATGACTTGAACACCGCAAGTCAAAGGAACATCGCACTTAAGCTGCAGTAAGAACTTCATTGACATATCTACATGTAGATTCCCATATGAAGTCTTACAGCTAGTCACTCCAATGAACTAGTTCCCTTAACTAGCATCCATGTTTATCTCCGGACATCCCAATGTCACCAGCCAGTGAGAATCAGCTGATTAGAGAATAACCCATGCTAGTCTCAACAGAATTGATAGTGTCCGTTTTTATCAATTCATCGACTAGGGATAATTTCAATACTTCACATTTGCACATTAGAGATAATCACTAGTTGTGATCCCATCACAAATTCTCTTATGCTGTGAGTTGTATTGCGGACATTCAGTAGATGAGTTTAAGATCCCAATCAAATACACAAAACATGTATACTCAAATAGTGAATTATCATTTATTAATATAAATGTTTACATCATAAGGCGATTGCCTTAGGACACTTCTCTCATATCACTAACACTAACTAATTTTCACTAATATATTTTCATGTCAAAACTATCAATTTTTTTATTTTCTTGTTGTGTACTACTACATACTTGCATTATCATTACTTTTTTTTATGTTTGCTTCACTAGTAATATTATATTATTTCTAGTACTCTTTAATCTCTGTACATCAATTTTGTTCAAAGTTACTCATTCTTTTTTTTCCTTCTATCATATTATTCCTTATACTTTTTAACATCACCTCATTGCTTCAATAGCAAGCTCTCTCTTCTCTTCTTCACATCTTTCTACCTAATTTCATTCCTACAATTCTCTTTTCTCAACTAATCATCTTATTTACTAGTTAAAAGCTTTTCTAATTAAACCTATTTACTACAATACTCTCACTCATCTTCTCCACTCTCTTTCTCTTTATTACTTCAGTCTACTGTTTTACTCTCTTATATCTTTGTTAACTAACTACTACTTACTTACATCACTTTTTCACAATTCTATCTCTAATTTGAACTAACTTCATACCACACCTCTCAAGTCCTCTTTACATATTTTCTCTCAGCATCTCACTACTTATTAATACATATATTCCACTTACTTCACTCATATTTACTAACAACCTTTAAATCTTCTTTAATATACTGTTATTAAAATCATAAATATATCTTTTTAAAAGTCTTAATGTTTGTACAATTTTTTTTTACTAAAGTTTGAAACATACTATCATTCATAAACAGTCTACATATTATACTATAATACTTATATTTCATAAATTTCATGATTCATATTATTACTCTACTTTTTTATTTCATCCTTTAAATTGATTTAAATGATATAATCTCATTACAATACTGCTCCCTTTCATTATATACTTTATCCTTGTCAAATTTTTTTTTGTTTTATTTATCACTTTCAGATTAATATACACAACGGAATATACAATAAAACAAAACTAACCAATGAAGAACAATGCTAACAAACCGATTTTACTTGGTATCCACCCTGGACGGGTGACTAATCCAAGAATCCATCGGTGGATCACTCCCTGGATAACCTCCAGCTAGCTCTTGTCGCTCCTTGTGGGTGGAGAAACCTCGCCACAATCCCAAGCAAACCTCTGAGCACAAAGACTACTATTTCGCCCTTAACCAAGATCAAACTCGTCAAGAGTCTCAGGCCAAACCGAGTTCTCTTTAAATAGAACTCGGGCTGAAAACCCTCGCTGACAGTTGACTGATCCCAGGGCAGTCGACTGCCCCACTCAGAATTCGACCATTGACACCCCAACGTTCGAATTCTGCCAACTCACCAGCCACTACCAGTCGACTGCTCCCAGGGCAGTCGACTGCTCCCAGGGCAGTCGACTGGTCCCTTACTAAGCCTAGGGTTACACTCCCCAAGTACATTTCACTCCGCACTTGAACCCTAGGACTTCCTGAGTACAATCACACAGCACTCGTACCCTCACGACTCGATTGACTCCTCATCAGCAGCCTCGACTATTGCCTTCGAGCCCTCTTCATCTTCGGCTCCCGTCCCTCGGATGCACGCAAGCCTCCAGCTTGCCTCCATACCATCCTTCACGCATGCCTCGAAGTCCGCGCCCCTCAGCTTATCGTCCCTGCTCTCCAAGGTCTCTCGGGTGCACACACGCCTCCAGCTTGTCTCCATGCCACCCTTCACCGTACCGAGACCGTCCAGCCAAGTCCATATGTGTAAACCTGTGCAACCTGCACAATCAACATACACATATAAGAACACAAGGGAAAACCTAACTTAAACCCTTTGCCCAAACATCAAAACTCATGATCACTCCGGATCACAGATTGCCTCAACAAAAGGGAAGGTATAATTCTTCCTTAGCTCCTTTTCTTCCTTTGGCGCCTTATTGATTAGCTTCGTCATTTCATGTGAATTAGTTAATTATTTTGATTTTGTATCATAGCTAATAATTAATTAATTGGACCCCGACCATAAACACATGAACTGGCAATCCACTTGTCATCTCTTCCACGGTCGTTCGGTTAGGAGAATTACAAGGCACGATCTTTGTGATTGGCCAAGTTGTAATTCGTACCGAATGATATGATGACGAGATGGTCGTTGGGAGATGGGTCTCCATTCGGATTAATTTTTAATCCGTAGACATGGAGAGGTCTTTCGGTGACGACCAAGTATTAACTAGGGAAACCCGCCAAGCTATACCCAACAATTGGTATCAGAGCTGAGGTTTCCGATTTTGTGTGTTCAGGATTGGTTAATTTTTTACATTATTCATACATTTTATTTTGCTGGATGATATTTGGGTGTGCGTAGGCTAACTTTCTGTTGCAGACACTAGATTCCAACTTATCATGGCCAAATATTTAATATGTGTGATTGATTGTGCAATGTTTGTAAATTAATTAATCCTCGGGATTGACATGGCTAGGTAGTATTTAATTTTTATAATTAAATACGACACATGTTTAGCCGAGCTCATTATTTTACTTTTGATTTAGTTTTCATGTACACTCCTTCGTGGAGTATAGGATCGATGATGTAAATAATTATCTAGTCATTTCGGCTCGGAGATCCCTCAAGGTGGCTTGCGCATAAGGAAGGGAGGAGCGGACGAGGTGACGACATGACTGGAGGCGCATTGGAGACCAAGGACATGAGAAGTTGGAAAATCTAGGATTTTTTATTTTTCATTATGTTGGTTATGTGCATGTCGTGTGTGAGTGCTTGTTAAAATTTCTCAAACTAAATTACTAAGTGGGAAAGGGACCCTAAGGGTCCCGTGGCCTCCATTACAATTTGACATGTGATGCGAACAAGCCCACGCGTTGGCTCTGAGTGACTTCCTCCATAACGAATAAACTTGTTCTGCGGATCACAAGGTCAAAAAAGATTATGGAAAATTATTGAAGAGCGTGTGTACTTCCCCAACGGAAGACACATAATCGTAAATAATTCTCTTAGTGTCGTGTAATGGTAAATACTTAGATACAAATATTAGTATCCTTCCCAACGGAGTCACTGCTAATAATTTGTAGGGCCGAAGTGAACCAACTATTAATCTTACTTGTCAAAAAGTTAGGTTGATAAGATAGTAAGATTGATGGGTAAAACCTTCTCTAACGAATGTAGAGTTCGTATACGTCCACACTAACGTGGCATGCGAACTCTCGGTGTTTGAGGTGGTGGTTGATTTCGAAAATTTATTGTTTTGAGGAATCAATTTATTTTCAAATTCTAAAGTAGTGTATGTTGTGATTCTTAGGATTTTCAAAATGGCCTTTAACCCACTAGCGACCATATTTAAGGAAAACAAACTTACTGGCCCCTATTACATAGACTAGAAAAGAAACCTAGACATTGTCCTTACTGCTGAAGAGTACAAATATGTACTCTTCGAAGAATGTCCTAAAAAGCTTAACAAGAGCTCTGGTAAAGAGCAGAGGGAGCGTAACAAGAAGTGGATCAAGGCAGATGAGATGACGCGGTGTTACATTCTAGAGAATGTATTGCAACATTAGCATCAGGCCATGCCCACTGCTAGTGACATGATGTTCAAGGAGCTCTTCGAGCACCAGGGTCGAGCCGCTAGGCAGGTTGTGATGAAGAACCTGATGACGACCACTATGGTCGATGGGACACACATGAGGGATCATGTCCTGAAAATGATAGCTCACCTCAATGAGTTTGAGGTACTGGGAGCATAAATCGACAGGGAAACCCAGGTCGATATAATACTCCAGTCTCTGCCTAAGAGTTTTGAGCAGTTCCGACTCAACTATAACATGAATCAGCATGAGTATACGTTGGGGGAACTCCTGGGAGAACTCCAGGCGGCAGAGGGGCTCTTTCGTCAGAGTTCACAAGCTTTGGTCACTCAGAAGGTTTCTACTTTTGTGCCGAATGGTAGGAAGAAGAAGAAACAAGGTGGGTACAAAAAGGTGGCTGGATCGTAGGGACCTCAGGCTACTGTGAAGAATCCGAAAGGCAAGTGCTTCACGAGCCAGCAGACTGGACATTGGAAGGCGAACTGTCCCCTTCGTCAAGATAAAGGTATATCTTTTTCTTTTGTCGTTGTAACATGATTAGCGGTGTTATCTACCAGTACCTGGTGTGTAGATACGGATGCCACTAATCATGTCTGTAATTTTTTGCAGGGGTTCCAGGAAACCCAATGACTAGCTAAGGAAGAGATTACCATCTACATGGGATATACTACGGAGGTGGCTACTATGACAGTGGGAGTTATTTATTTTTATTGAGGAAAATAAAGTTTTACTTTTAAAAAGATTGCTTTTATGTACCTAATTTTTAGAAAGAACTTTGGTTCAGTTTCTGAAATAATGGATATTCTATTGCCTTTTGTTATGAAAAGTGGAATAGAAAGATTATCTGTTTAGGAACATAGATAAGCAATTTAAGCAATTAGAACCAAAGTCTCTCATGATGCAAATAGTAGCTAATAGCTCATCATCTAACCAAAATAAGAGAAAGGTTCCTTCTGAGATGAACCAAACATGTCTTTGGCATCTAAGGCTTAGTCATATTAAACTTAGTAGGATTCAAAGATCGATAGCCAAAGGGCCCTCGGGTTCATTGGTCGTGGGAGACTTCTCAACCTTTGAGTCTTGCTTGGAACGTAAGACGACCAAGAGGGCTTTTCAAGGCCGAGGGGTATAGAGCCAATGATATGTTAGAATTGGTTCATTCTGATTTGTGTGGTCCTATGCCTATCCAAAAAGGAGGTAGCTTTGAATACTTCATGAGACGAATATTCAAAGGTATGGATACGTTTACTTGATGGACGCAAGTCTGAATCTTTGATTAGTTCAAAGAATTCATGACTGATGTGGAGAAACATCAAGATAAAAGTATCAAGACACTACGATCGGATCGTGGTGGTGGGTACCTCTTGGAGAGTTTTGGACTTATTTATCAGAGACTGGGATTCAATCCCAATTGACTGCACCTGGTACGCCCCAACAGAACGGTGCAGCAGAGCGAAGGAAAACGTCGCTTATGGAGATGGTTAGGACAATAATGAGCTGCTCCGAGTTGCCAAATTCATTCTGGGGATATGCTCTGGAAACGGCAGCATTCATACTTGATACCATCTAGGTCAGTACCTCCTATACCCGTAGAAGTGTGGACTGGGTGAAAGCCAAGTCTAAGACATATTCGGACATGGGGTAGCTCAGCACATGTGCTAAGAAGGGATATTGATAAGTTGGAATCTCGTGTGCTTGTTCGTAGGCTATCCTAGGAGAATGAAAGGTGGTTCTATAGTCCTAAGGATCAGAGGGTCATCGTTGGCACGAATGCCTGATTCTTTGAAAAGGACTATGTGATGAACCACAAACCCATGAGTAGACTAGTTCTTGAAGAATTAAGAGGGGATGTTCCGACCTTAGTACCAACTGTACAAGATGATATACCACAAGTCACTGCACTGCGTGTCACAGAAGATACATAGGTGGTACCTTGTCGTAGTGGGAGGGTTGTTAGTCAACCAGAAGGATTCATGTTCTTGGGAGAGTCTTTGGACTCGGTCCCTGGCAAGCATGAATCAAGATCCTTGGAACTATGATGAGGAACATCTGCTTTGAAGAGATAATCCAGTCATATGGATTTATTCAAAGGACGGATGAGATTTGTGTATGTAAGATATGTGATGGAAACGTAGTGGTATTCTTGTACTATACGTAGATAATATTTTGTTAGTTGGCAACAATGACAATGTATTATCAGACGTAAGGGTATGGTTGTCCAAACAGTTGATATGAAGGACTTTGGAGAAGCAGGGCACATCCTTGGCGATCAAAGTTTTAAGGGATCACCAGAGAAGGATATTGTGATTATCCCAAGCTTCATACAGA
This sequence comes from Boesenbergia rotunda, assembly GCA_024364735.1. Lineage (NCBI taxonomy): Eukaryota > Viridiplantae > Streptophyta > Magnoliopsida > Zingiberales > Zingiberaceae > Boesenbergia > Boesenbergia rotunda. The sequence goes on from JAGFNQ010003900.1 coordinate 300,811, forward strand.
GACACTGTCTTAGCTCTTTTTTAGCATGGAAACCTCCAAGAAAAGTTTTATACTTTTCAGCTGTGAAGCTACTCAATCTAAGAAGATATGTTTAGATTATTAAAGGAGATAGAGCAGGTAATGATGGTTCCTTTAGCGTCGGCTATAGGAAGCCTCATGTATGCTAAAATCGAGATCAGTTATTTGTTGTGTCGTGGGCATGGTTAGCAGATATTGGAGTAATCCAGGTCAAGGAAATTAGATTGCGGTAAAAGCATATATTAGTTCCTGAGAAGGACTAAGGACTATATACTGGTTTACCGGGCAGACCAATCTCCTGTGGGTTATATGGATACAGAATTCCAGTTAGATAGGAGCAAATATAAGTATTCCTCGGGGTTTTATGTTTACTTTAGGAAGTGGAACCATAGGTTGGAGGAGTGTCGCGCAGCGGCTGCATGGCGGATTCCACCATGGAAGCTGAGTATATGGCAGCCTCTTAGATGCTCAAGAAAGCTACATGGTTCAAGAACCTCAAGATGGACTTCGATGTGATTCCTGGTTTGCTCAAAGCTATCACATTTTGTTGTGATAAACAATGGTGCAATTACAAACTCGAAGGAATCACGAGCCCATAAGGCAAGTAAACACATAGAGCGCAAGTACCACGCAAGAGAGGAAAAGCTGTTGATGCCTAGATTACATCAGAGGACAACCTGGGAGATCTTTTCACTAAGGTCTTGATAGCAAGAGCTTTAGGCATGTGAAGGATAAGGGAGTCAGATGTATGACATTTTGAGGACAGCAAAGTCTTTGAGTATAAGTGGAAGATTGTTAGATGTGTATACAAAAGACTTGCTCTTTTTATATAAGATTATCTATATTTTTGAAAACAGAATCACAACAACAATAGATGCGTATTTATATTAGTATATGTATAAAAGTCCAATACCATGCACTATAGATAACATGGTGTGTGGTGACACACGGAAGATCGTGTTATCAGTTCCTTGCATAGTATAAGTAAGAGGCCCACAACCGAGATGGATTTGGACAAACCATCGGGATGGTTGTAGTGTAATTAGATGTGGTCTGTCTTGACCATAGAATTACACTAGTGTGCTTTGTGTGCATTGAGCAGGACCAAAACCAGAGGTTATCCAATTTGTAGTGGCTTGATAATTGGATAAGACCTCATATTTTATTATGGAGTATGATCCCTAAATCCCGATATAATAACGGACACATATGATTAATTATTATTTTTTGATTTACTAATGGACGAGATCTATTCTGTTAGATCGATAGGCCCAGTAGGTTAGGAAATAATATTAATTATATAGTGTGTCATTGATTATTAACGGAATCCGTATCCTAGTGAGTCGGGATGATGATGCCCCCTTGATGAGTTCAAAAGGTTCATCATGTTAAACCCTGCAGGTGGATTTGATCCAACATGATGATAAGGTCGAGTGGTACTAATCAAGGATCCAGAAGTTAATTAATTTAAATTATCAGTAATTTAAATTAATTGACGGGTATTCGATATCATAAACACGGGAGGATGGACGACTCATAATAGGTGGAGCCCATATGTAAATATGGGGTTGGTGAGGTAATTCATTGAGGATCCTTTAGTAGAATGGATCTTCATTAATAGATCAGGTTTGGATCCATTAGCAGGCCAAGATCCAACACCTCCTCTTAGTCCCTGCCTTAGCCCTATATATACCCCATGGAATCATGAAATCGGGTGAGAGATAATTAATTGATTTTAATTAATTATTGATCCATAAAACCAAAAACCTAAAAAACCCATCCTTCTCTCCTTCTTTCTCTCCCTGCGGCACCGAACAAGTGGACTTTATCCATGCTTGAGAAGAAAAGATGTGAAGCTTTCTAAAAGAAGGCGGTGGAGAACCTCAGTGCTCAGGTTGCTCACGCAACTTGAGCAACTCAAGTTGCTCACGTATCTTGAGGCTTAGCCTTCGACGGTGGAGAACCTCCACCTGGCTATTGCCTTCAGCGGTGGAAAAGGACCATCTAGCCTTTGCCTTGGGCGGTGGAGAGAGTCCACACAGCTAGCCGCCGGTTTCTGTACGTGGAGAAGGGCACCAACTTCTCTGATGGAGAAGGGCGTCGGTTTCTGTGCGTGGAAGAAAGGCCACCGGCGTTTGTGAGAGGAGAGAAGATCTAGGGCTCCGGCTGCAAGCTGTGGAGATCCTTGCAGTTGTTCACGTTGTGGAGAGCCTAGATGGAGAAGGTTACACCGACGGCGCGAGTTTGAGGAAGTTGTCTTCCTCCCTTGTGGTCGACGTGAGGTAGAAGACACTCCCTAGGGGTTCGTCCTAGGCAGGGAGGTGGTGGTTTCATTGGAGACTTGGTGATTCCGATTCTCGGTAGCTCATTGCCTACACGACGTCCGGGAGGGGAGGGACATAAGGTAGAAGGCTACGAGATAAAAGGGATGGTATAATTCTTCCTTAGCTCCTATTCTTCTTTTGGTGCCTTATTGATTAGCTTCGTCATTTCATGTGAATTAGTTAATTATTTTGATTTTGTATCATATCTAATAATTAATTAATTGGACCCCGACCATAAACATAAGAACCGGTGATCCACTCGTCGTCTCTTCCGCGGTCATTCGGTTATGTGAATTACAAGGCACGATCTTTATGATTGGCCAAGTTGTAATTTGTACCGAACGATACGATGACGAGATGGTCGTTGGGAGACGGGTCTTGGGTCTCCATTCGGATTAATTTTTAATCCGTAGACATGGAGAGATCTCTCGGTGATGACCAAGTATTCGCTAGGGAAACCCGCCAAGCCATACCCATTGTAACGCCCGCTTTTTTTTTTCTTTTCATAAAGCGGCGTTACATTAACATACTTAGGTCATGTAGACATCATAATGCAGCGGAAACCTTTAAACTTACACCTACATGCACTTACTACCATTCCTAGCATCATAACATGGGAACTTGGCATATTAACTTTATCCTTAGCATCATATCATGTCATACTTAGCATCATGTCATACTTTAGCATCATGTCATAGAGTCACATTCAAGTACTTAATAGTAAAGGTAAAGTTCTATCATAAGACGAGCAAACATATGGTCTCTTGGCCAAGTCACTATCACACACATGCTTTAAGGCCCTCCTGCTGCTTCCTTACTGTCCTCTTGCGTGATCTGCGGTATAAGGAAAATAAGACTATAAGCACACAGGCTTAATAAGACTCTTTCCTACTCACTAAAACCATTCATCATTTAATCATGAGCACATAAGACATTAACATACTTAGTGCTTTACTTAGACATAAACCCTTTTCATCACTTAGCATCCATTCGTCATGGCATGAACATAACTTAATCACATTCGTAGCATGGCATAAACATAACCATAAAAACATTCAACATAACCATAAAAACATTCATGGCATGACATAATACTGGGCATAGACATCAACATCGTAAACATTCATAGCATGGCATAATACTTGGCATAGACATAAACATAATCAACATAACCTCATAAACATTCTTAGCCTGGACCTAAATAAAATCATGGCATCCTATCTTAGCACAAACCTACTTAAATCATGGCTTCAAAAATTAACATCGGCATAAATAAAATCATGGCATCCTAACTTAGCATAACATAATTACATCATGGCATCATAAATAAGCATGGACATAAATAAAGTCATGGCATTCTAACTTAGCGTAAACATAATTAAATCATGACATCCTAAACTAGCATGAACATAAATAAAATCATGGCATTCTGACTTAGCATAAACATAATTAAATCATGGCATCCTAAACTAGCATGAACATAAATAAAATCATGACATTCTAACTTAGCATAAACATACTTAAATCATGGCATCCTAAACTAGCATGAACATAAACAGAATCATGACATTCTAACTTAGCATAAACACAATTAAATCATGGTATCATATATTAGCATAAACATACATAAATCATGGCATCCGAAACTAGCATGAACATAAATAAAATCATGGCATTCTAACTTAGCATAAACACAATTAAATCATGACATCATATATTAGCATAAACATACATAAAATCATTTGCATAAACATACCTTGCATAAACTTACTTTGCATAGTATTCTTATCATAAATATAATGCATAACATGGATGGATGCATGTGGCAATTGCATATATATATATATATAAGGATGCTTAATCTTTAAAAACATGCTTTTAAATACTTGAACATAATCATAACATTCATTGGGCCCTGGCTTGTACCACATTCATTCATCATATGCGCGCATCCCTAAGTAAATACGAGGTAGCTAATCTCGACCTACTAGGGTAAGGACAGCTTCATCGGTAGTCCCGAATCGTAAGGACAGCTTCATCGGTAGTCCCGAACCGTGGACAGCTTCATCGGTAGTCCAGAACCGTGGACCTTACTTAGGTTCGGTACAAGCCCATAAAATAAAATAAAATGCTTTCACATGCTTTCTCATTCATCATCATTCATAGCATATTCATTCATTCATCATACTTTCATCATACTTAACATCATCGTTATGCCTTGAAGGCATGAACTTTAACTTCATTCATCATTTTCATTCTTAAACATGACATATGTACACATCATTCATAAAGCATGGCATACATACAATTTATTCATAAACATGGCATACCTTCATATCATTCATAAGACATGGCATACATACATATTATTCATAAAACATGGCATACATACATATCATTCATAGATCATGACACATGTCTTAAACATTTATGACCTAATCATATACTTCATGACATATAAACTAATGGTTTGGTTAACATAAAAATTCTTCCATCTTACTTAAACATACCTCTTAGTAACCTATACACAAGCATCTTGGTAGGTTTAACCCAACCCTAGCCCTAGGTTATGTCCTTGGCCGAAAGTCCCCAAGGAACCCTAGGTCCATGAACCTTCACATAACTTCCCAAACAACATCTCATACACATATACTAGGCCATAGGAACCCTTTGATTCCATACTTAAGGCCAACCCTAATCCTTTAGCCCTAATCTTACTCTTGGCCGAAACTTCAAGGCCATGGGGGTATGGAAAAATTCCATTAAAACCCCAAATCAATTGTTAAATACCAACCATACCTTACCATAGGGCCATTGGGGCCCTTACTTGAAATAAGTCCTAACTTTCCACCCTGTTAGGGTACTTGGCCGAAACCTATAGGGTCTCTAGGCCATGTGAAACATTCACATAAACACCCTCCATCTCCCTTATATCATGATAAAACATAAAACATATACTTGAGGTTTTGAACCCAACCCTACACATGGGTCCTTGACGTTGGCCGAAACCCTAGGGTATTCTAGGGTACCCCAAAAATTCTCAAAAATTATATTTAATCTCTAAACATCATGAGAGCATATTAGACAACATTAGAAAGATTTTTAGCATAATTATAGACCTTAAAATCCTTGTGGCCGAACCCATAAACCTAGGGTTCTTGGTTTTCTTTCCTTTCAACATCAAATCCAAAAACCAACCAATATATCATGCTAAAAATCATGAAAATCATAAGGAACTATTATACTATAGGTGAGGGAGTCTTACTTTGGTTGATCTTGATTATAAACCTTAGATTTGAGAGAAGGATGGAAATCTTGTTGCCTCTTGACCACCCTTAGCCCTTGTACTCTTGTGAAGACCTTAGATCTTGGAGATGAAGCCTTGGTGGAAGTTTTTCCAAGGGAGAACTCCTCCTTGGGGTTTCGTCTAGAATGAGGAGGGAGGAGGGGAGCAAATGCAATTGATGGAAGGAAGAAAGAAACTCCCAAACCCCCCTCTTTATCACCCATTAAGGAGGTAAATGAAGAGTCTCTCCATGACCCTTCATCTTCTTCTAAGCCTTAACCAATCTCCATTTCATTCCCTTATAACATTCCCTTGCTAGATGAGTTGGTTAAAGCATACATGGTTGTACAAGAGGTCCAACGTTCAATCCTTGGCCCATGCACCTTATTTTTATTTTATTTTTCCTTTTTTATTTTCTATTATTTTCGAAAATCCTTTAAAAATTCTCCCATAATTATGTAAACATTTCTCATTAAAACCCCTTTATATTTATACTAATTTTCACCTAAAATTCACCAATAATTATGGTACTAAAAAGCCCATATAAGGCCCATTAGTGCCCTTTTTCCCAATTTAAATGAGAAAATATAAATTTTCTAGGCCAAAGTTCGTATTAATATTTCTAGGTCCCTTGGAAAATTATCTAGACATGCTTAATATTTTAAGAAAATATTAAGAGAATTTTCTGAGTCGTTACACCCATCATAGGGAAGGCTTGGGAGCTGAATGGGAGATCGAGGGAGAGAAGAACTCGCAGGGGGTGGCGCTGAAACCTTAGGTTCGGCCACCCCCGAGCGCTATTTCTTTTAAATAACTCGCAGATCAGTCGACTGCTCCAGGTCAGTCGACTGATAAAACATATAGAAAGATCAGTCAACAGATCGAGGATCTGTCGACTGATGCCTTAGAACTTCTAGTTTCTGAATTAAACTAGACCAGTCGACTGATTCTGAATCAGTCGACTGGTACCCTATTTCAGCCTTTCTGTCCTAATTTTAGAAATGTATAATTAATTCTAAAAATTTCCAAAAAGTCTAAAATTTCATGGAGAGATTTGTAGCACCTATGTTTACTTGGGAAAAATATGTTTACAAGTAAATCTATCACCAATCCTATGATTGACATGAAATTCAAAACTATCAAATTTGTTCAATTCATCCTTGGCCTAAAGTCCTAGTTTCGATTTCTTCTTGATGTATCTTCTCATCCTCAACCCCAATGCACCCCTAGCATTGATTTATATGACATCTACACATTGAAAACTACTCTCCACGCAATATAGTCTTATTTTCATATTTTCATCCATAAAACTCCCTTTTTATGTGTCAAACCCCTAGGATTAAAACTCACACTAGTCCACCAAATCCTTTGGCACATTCCATAGTCCATCTATTCCTCTTCGAGAAATCCTCCTGAGATCCATTGACCATGGATCCCATTTTGACCTCTAGAGCTCTCCCTTGAGCTCTTAGCCTTAATCACCTCCCTAGTGTTGATACAGTCTGACCCTGATTGTTATTTTGGTGTTGACACCGATTTTAGTTTAGGTTGATTACGATTATGATTAAGTCCTGGTCATGGACTAGGCATACCTAGTGGGACTAGGTTGGAAAAATCCTAGCTTGGAGGACTAGGTGTTGGAAAATCCTGACTTGGAGGGTTAGGTGTGGAAAAATCCTAGCCTGGAAGGCTAGGTGTTGGAAAATCCTGACCTGGAGGGTTAGGTGTGGAAAAATCCTAGCTTGGAGGGCTAGGTGTTGGAAAATCCTGACCTGGAGGGTTAGGTGTGGAAAAATCCTAGCTTGGAGGGCTAGGTGCGAAAAGTCCTGACCTGCAGGGTTAGGTGTGGAAAATCCTAGCTTGGAGGGCTAGGTATGAAAAGTCCTAACCTGGAGGGATAGGTGTGATGAAATCCCGGCATGGAGGCTTAGGTTGATGAAATCCCAGCTTGGAGGGCCAGGTCCTAGCTTGGAGGGCTAGGTTGAAGTCCCAGTGAGTGAAGCTGGGCATGGAGTCTTGGTCCGAGGGATCAAGCTCGAGTCGGAGATGGGCCGGAGGCTGGTTCTCTCGACTAAGAGTGGGTTTGGCCTTGCCCGGATCGGTCTGGTGACCGATCAGGGAAGTTGGCATGAAGTTCCCTCTTGGATCGGTCTGGTGACCGATCCAACGATGTCTGATCGGTCTGGTGACCGATCAGGGAGCTTCCAGTAACTTTGGCAAACCTACTGATCGGCTCCTGATCGGTCTGGTGACCGATCAGGGAGAAACTGTGACTGATCAATCTGAACGATCAACTGTCATGAGGTTTCTCACCCTAACCGATCAGGCTGGAGCCTGATCGGTCTGGGATCAGCCTGATCGGTCTGGGATCAGCCTGATCGGTCTGGTGACCGATCAGCCAGTGTATTTTAGGCGGGATTGTGGCCAGCTGATTTCTGGAACGGTTTGGTGACCGATCTGGTGACCGGTCAGGGTGACCGATCATACGAGCTTGCGATCCCAAGTTTCTCACTGGGGACCGATCAGGTTGGAGCCTGATTGGTCCGATGACCGATCACTTTAATTCAAACGCGCTGTCAGACGCTCTGATCGCGCCTACTTTCACTGATACGCTACTGATGTCACTTTGATCTTCTCTGCTATTGCTAATATAAGTTTGATTTCATTTGCTAAACCTCTGATTGAGTGTGCAGGTGACAGGGATGGATTCAAACACTCAAGGAGAGTCAATGGAGGCCTTTCCTTGGAGCAGGTTTGTCCATTTGCCATCTCAGGTTGCAACGGGCACTGGCTGCTGACTGGAGCTAGTTTGAGGGAAGCTCAGAGAGTCCAAGTGAGCTCAGTGGTAGGCTGGGTGTTGCAGGTGAGCAGCTGGAGGCTGTAGTGGAATGGCGGTGACCTAGTGATCAGAGAGCTGGGACATAAGGCTTGGTGGCAAACAAGTCTCAGTAACGAAGTTCTCTACGTTGTGCTTGTGCTTGTGCTTATGCGATCTGCTGTTCCATCATCATGAGCAAGCAACTGTGACCATTATGTTGGATCGAGAAGAACGATAGGGGGGGTGAATATCGTAAAACGTTTTCGGATTCGTAAAGAGAATAAGAAGCAGAAAATAGAGAAACACACAAACCAAACACAGGCGATTTTACTTGGTTCGGAGTCGCGGTCGGCTCCTACTCCAAGGCCCACGGTCGTTGACCGTTTACTGCGGGCAATTCTATATGTGCGCAAAAGTTTACAGAGAGATATTACAGTTGTAAACTGGGAATTGAAAATTACGCTCTTTCGTTATCGACTCCCGGTGTGGATTGTACTTCTGAGTAGAGAGTCGTCGTAGGTGCTGTAATCTCGAGATGAGAGGTTTCTGGAGCAGAGCGCTTGAGTAGAAGAGCGTATTGGCGTTGGAAAGTTGTGTTGAGAAGCCTTGGGGGTCGAGGGCTATTTATAGCAGTCCTGGGGGCGGCCTTGACGTTGGGGGTGCCCTCTACGTGGCCTTCGATCCGCAACAATCTCGGTCAGACCTTATCCCACTCGAGTAGGGTTGAGGTTTGACTGTGGGGGTGCCCCGGTTGACTTGGTTTGCTGGCTTCTCGGCCAGTTCACTTCATTTGCTTGAACCCAGGGTGCCCTAGGCACTGGGGGCACCTGGGACACAGGGGGTGCCCTAGCAGTAAGCCTTTGAAGCGCTTTTTTGTTTACTGGTTTGCCTTGACCTTGGGGGCGCCCGGGACCTCCGGGGCGCCCTACTCAGCTGCTGCCTCTTTCCCTTGAGGCGTTCTGAGCTGCAAAGACTTGTTCCTTTGGTCCTGCATCCAGGGTTAGTTGCAAATACAATAAAACAAGAATATGTTATGATTATACAGCCTTAGCTGTCTTGGTTTTGACTTTGGGTCTCCAAAATGAAGCCCTAGGTCGAACCGACGCCTACTGTTCCCTCGACGGGGAACGCGTCCTCACCTACTCCTCTTAGGAGAATTTACCTGTTGCCAACTGGCTCCTTCAGTTGGACTTTTGCCCAGCAGTCCTTCGCCAGGTGCCTAGCTGTCCTTTGCCAGGTCTTCAGTACCAAGCAGTCCTTCGCCTGGTACCCAGCAGTCCTTCGCCAGGTCTTCGGTTCCAAGCAGTCCTTCGCCTGGTGCCTAGCAGTCCTTCGCTAGGTCTTCGACTCCTAGCAGCCCTTCGCTAGGTGCCCAGCTGCCCGTCGCAAGGACTTAGGGTTTCAGTGCCTAGCAGTCCTTCGCTAGGTGCCTAGCAGTCCTTTGCTAGGACTTCAATCTGCACACTCAAGTAGCATGTTAGATCAACTTAACATCTTATCTTTTGAACCCTTTGCCATTTATCAAAACACAGGTTCGACTTGGGTGCTGTCTGCACCAACAATCTCCCCTTTTTTGATTTATGGCAACCCGATTCAAAAAGTTAAGTTAATTCATACAGTTGATATAACAGTTTAGTTCCCTCCCCCTGGAAGGAATCTCCCCCTAGATTTTTCAAAGGTTCGTTGGGTTTAAAAAAAAATCTAAGTCAAAATAATGGAATTATTTTTTCAATACTTAGATCATTTTTCAAAAGAAATTTTTAGAAAAATATTTTCCAAAAAGATTTTAGTTGGGCACTTTGAAAATTTTATACTAAAAAAAATTTCTCAAATATCTCCTGAAGGTAAGCTTTATACTTAGAAACTTTTCTATTAAAGAAGTTTATACATAAGTACTTAGAGATATTTTGAACATAACTTAAGTTTAAGTACTTAAAAAGCTTTTGAAAACTGCTTGGGTCAAGTACTTAACAAAGATTTTGAAAACAATTTAGATCAAGTACTTTTGAAACAGTTTTGGAAAAACATAGATTTAAGTATAAAAAAAACTAGGTTTAAGTACTTTGAAATAGTTTTGAAAAAAACTGGGATTACGTACTTTTAAATAGTTTTGAAAAAACTTAGATTAAGTACTTTTTGAAGTAGTTTTGAAAAAAAACTTAGATTAAGTACTTTGAAATAGTTTTAAAAAAACTTAAAAAAACTTAGATTAAGTACTTTGAAATAGTTTTAAAAAAACTTAAAAAAACATAGATTAAGTACTTTTTGAAGAAAGGATAAAGTTTTGAAAATTTTGAAATTTGAAAAAAACTTAAAATTTTAAAGCTTCTCTCCTTTCCTATCTCTCCCCCTTTGCCATATATCAAAAATAAAGCAATATAGCAAAAATAAATTGCATAAGGATATGACAAAAGAATAATGTGTTGTACTGAACCTATTCAAGATAAACACTGAACCAAACCAATTTTAATTATTTCTTTAGGGTCCTGTCTAACCCAATTAGCTACTTACTAACTGTTATAAATAGTAGTTTTCGCTAGGGTTAGTCAAGTTAAGTGTTCTGTTCAAGTTAGATTTTCTAAGCTTGACACTTAACTTGATTACTGTTTAAGTTGTATTTAGTGCCCCAATTACTGCAGATGCACTGACTTAAAGCATCTTGAATTAAAGCAAAGACCTAAGCATCTCAACCCATTCTAGGTTATCAGTCAAAAGTACCCTAAGGTGCTTGTGAGATGCTGGCTTCTAGATCTATAGGTGCATGCAGTTCTAGGGTTAGGGCCTAAGCTAAGTCCATTTTCGAAAAAGCCCTAGTTTTGAAGGGGGTAGTTTTAAATAAAACTAAGTCGGAAAATTGATTTTTAAAATTGTAAAAAGATTTTGAAAATTAAGTAAAGCAGTTTTAAAATTATTTTAAAAACTGATTTTCAAATCAAGTAAAGCAGTAAGAAAACCAAAAGTAGAGTAAACCTATTCTACCAAGCATAATCCTAACTACCTTCTTAGTGAGCTAAACTCAGACACAGGTAGGGGTTTGGTGAATATGTCAGCTAAGTTAGATTTAGAGTCTACATGTTTAAGGACTATTTCACCCCTGGCTACATGATCACTTACAAAGTGGTATTTAACTTCTATGTGTTTAGTTCTAGAATGTTGGATTGGGTTCTTAGTTAGATTAATTGAGCTTATATTGTCAATGAAGACTTGAGTTTGGGTGTAGTTAAGCTGAAAGTCCTTAAGAGTGTGCATCATCCATAGTAGTTGTGCTACACACTCTCCTAAGTCAACATACTCAGCTTCAGTTGTGGATAGAGCTACACAGTGTTATTTTCTGCTGCACCAACTTACTAGACTATTTCCTAACAGTTGGCAGCTTCCACTTGTGCTCTTTCTATCTAATTTACAACCAGCGTAGTCAGAATCCGAGTATCCTAACAAATCAAAGGTTGAGTTCCTAGGATACCAAATCCCTACATTTAGGGTGCCCTTAACATATCTTAGTATTCTTTTTAGGGCTGCTAAGTGCGTTTCCTTAGCACAGGTTTGGTATCTAGCACACATTCCTACAGCAAAAAGGATATCAGGTCTGCTTGCTGTAAGGTACAGTAGACTTCCAATCATACTTCTATAGAGTTTAAGGTCTACTGGTTTACCATCAGGGTCACTATCTATTTTTATATTGGTGGCCATGGGGGTACTTATGCTTTTAGAGTTATCCATTTTAAATTTCTTTATTAACTCCTTAGCATATTTGGATTGATGGACATAGTTTCCATCCCTAGTTTGTTTAATTTGTAATCCTAGGAAAAAGTTGAGCTCACCAACTAAGCTCATTTCAAATTCATTTTTCATTATTTTATCAAATTCTTTTAAGAAATTTGAGTTCGTTGACCCAAAGATTATGTCATCGACGTAGATTTGGGCAAGATTTCTTTTCCTAAGGTTTTAATAAATAGGGTTGAATCGATTTATCCTTGTTTAAATTCTTTAGAAATTAGGTAGGTTGATAAGCATTCATACCAGGCCCTAGGTGCTTATTTTAGTCCATAAAGTGCTTTAGTGAGTTTGTAAACATGGTCAGGTCTTTCTAAGTCCTCAAACCCAGGGGGCTGTCCTACATAGACCTCTTCCTTAATGAATCCATTTAGAAAGGCTGACTTCACATCCATTTGGTATAGTTTAAATCCTTTATGGGATGCAAAGGCTAATAACATCCTAATGGACTCAAGTCTAGCTACCGGGGCATAGGTTTCGTCATAATCTAACCCTTCTACTTGACTAAATCCTTTTGCTACTAATCGGGCTTTATTTCTGACTATTTCTCCTTGATCATTAGCTTATTCCTAAAAAACCCACTAGTGTCAATGATGAATTCCCTCAGTTTAGGTACTAGTTCCCAGACTTGGTTCCTCTCAAATTGGGCTAACTCTTCTTGCATAGCTATGATCCAATCAGGATCAGGTAGGGCTTCCTCTATAGTCTTAGGTTCTATTTTTGAAATCATTGCTATCTGACTGAGGTTTCTATAGGAAGACCTAGTTCTGACTCCTAGAGTTGGATCACCCACAATTTGATCAGTTGGGTGACTGAGTCTGGGTTTCTTGGTTTTTCTGGAACTTGGTTCAGCCTCAGGTCCGGCTGGTCGATTTGGTTCAATATTTATTCAACATTTGGTTCAATAGTTGGTTCAAACACTAGTTGGTTCAATAGTTAGTTCATTTAAGGGTTCAATTAAAGGTTCAACATTTTGTTCATTATCTTCTTGATCAGTATTTGATGAAGTTTGATTTGGATTATCAGATTTTGAGTTGATTTCTTCATCAAATATTAGATTGTTGTTTCTTCAATTTTCTTAGTTTGTTTGTTGTAAACCCTATAGGCTCTGCTTGTTGTTGAATATCCTAGGAAGATGCCTGGGGTTGACTTAGACTGGAATTTACCTAGATAGTCCTTGGTGTTTAGGATATGGACTTTGCACCCAAAGACCCTTAGGTAGTGTAGATTTGGAAGTCTATGGTAGTATAATT
>JAGFNQ010003901.1:0-32319 GCA_024364735.1 Boesenbergia rotunda
TTGAATACCTACATCAACATAATGTAAGCACCTTATTTAAAAGTGAATGAATAAATTTTATTAATGAATGACAATAATCCTCATTGTTTTACAAATAGATGCAACCGCAATAGCAACTAACTCACTTTAATTTACTAAGCTTTAATAATGTTTCTGCAATCTCCGCATCTTTATTCTTCTTAAAAATTGCCTTGGCATTCTTCAAGATTTGCTTTTGACCTTTTGGAGTTCTTTCCCTTTAGCAACTTGTTGATCAGATAAATTTGTTTGAGTAGAGGTTGCAGATTGTGTTGTTTGCGATGTAGCTTGTGACATTGATGGGGCAGGAGCCTCCTCATCTTCAGCTTCATCCTCTCCCTCATCCTCATCCTCATCCTGAAGAATTTCTTTTTCTTTGCCTTTGCCCTCGTTGGGTGGTCTTACCTGAGTTAATTTTTTTTTTGAAGTGGGTGAGGGTCATCTGAGCCTTTGCTTTCCAATTGTATACTCAGCTGTCGGATTGTCTCGTCACCCTTATCTTTGAGTCTATCTTGATCAACTATCATTCTTTTGAACTGTTCATCTTTCTCCTTAAGCTGGGAATCCTTATCAGCAATTATTGTCTCCTTCTGAGCAATTATTTCATCTTTTTCTTTGACCTGGGAATCCTTTTCAGCAAGTAGTCTATGGATCTGAGCATTTTATTTGTCCTTGTCCCTGACGGCTGTTGCCAACTCAATTTTCACATCCTCCAAACTTTTAAGAGCTACATTTAATTGTTGCTGTAAGGTATCAATATGTTCTTGCTTTTCCATACATTGATTGCAGCCTTCCTTCTCTAAGGCCTGTAGTCTTCCTTCTGCTGCCTGGCTTCCTTCGGCTGCCTGCTTTAATACCTCACTGTGTACCTCAAGTGCTTCAGTTGGAGGAGAGTAGTGAGGTACTAAATCCAGTTCTATATCAAATGGGATTAAATCAACCAGAATTAAATTTGTGGGCACACGGTCGATCATCCTTTTGATACTCTCTACATGAGCCTTAGGCCAATTCCAGCGAAGTATTCTTGGCAATCTATGAGGATGATGAGGAGCAGCAATACTAATATGTTCAGTAACCCAAACCTGCAACATGATTATATTCAGTAATTAGTATCCATCATATCATATATTAGCAGGCAGATGTACTCTAACTTACAGCCAAAATATTTGGAAATCCCTTGAGCAAGGGAGCCTTGGCCGGTTGGCTTGTATCACCTACATGTGTGTATGCCTCAATGTGACCTCCTTTCCAATGGCTTCCAACTGAGGAGCCATGAAATTGTACACGGCATTGCACCAATTATAGTTTGGTAGATTGTCAAAATCATCAACGCAATCAATGAGTGGCATTGCTGGAATGGCAAGTGTGCTGCTTGTACCACAAAAAAGAACTGTGGAAAAAAAATACAGTATATACAACTGACAGTACAGCTTGTCATTGGATGTAGACTTCAATATCAGTTTCTCCAAATGCTTTGCAGAACAACTGGAATCTTCAAAATATTCCTTGTACAGTGGGCTAGAGGCCTCATTCAAATCAAGTTGGATTACCTCTCCATTGTCAGGTAGCCCTAGAATAAGTGATAGGTCAACCTTTGTGAAATTGAGTTTTTTCCCGTGGAACACAAAGCTCTTTTCTTCTTCATCCCAATTATCAAACATATTTTGAACCTGAGGTCTTACACAAGAACTAGTGGGGAGGTCGAGGACCCAAGAAAAGGGTGTTTGTCGAAGCAATTGTTCTTGTGCTGGTGTGGGTGGAACAGAATCTATAAAATTTTTGAAATGGCAAAGGCTACTTTTCCAGTTCATTCGTTTAGTTCGACCTCTGTTGGCAAAACTCATATACTCGCTTGGAAATTTGATTTTTCGTTGTGTTAGGTGTTTTCTCCCATGACTTCCCCAGGACCTTGCTGTTTCTTTGAATTTTTAGGAGCAGCTTGCTTTGAAGATGATATTTTCGGAGCCATCCCGAACTTAGGAACAATCAAACAAAAATTATTCGAAACTGATGAAAAAATGACACTTAGATTTCGTTCGTCAAGGGTCTCCTCATATTCGGTCATTGAGTGGCAACAATCGCTAACCCTAGGTCAGAAACAAAAACTACACTGAAATGAAAAAAACAAAAAATTAGGTTACGTACCATTCGACTAGTCTGATGAAGAGGATGTCGGCCACCACAACTCCAATGGAGGTAAGCACGCTAACTTTAAATGGCAACAAATCAGGATCTAGGAGACGATTGCTTATCACTAGGGACCCAAGGACCCTATAAAGCTGACTAACTGCTGGGCCTGATAGGATTTCAGGCCCTAAACGGTAACTTTTTTTTTCAGTTATTTTACATATAACATAGGTATATTTTTTTTATTTCAAATATATAACACATATAAAAATTAAAAGGAATTTTTTAATTATCATATATTTATCTGATTTTCCACAGATCAACCTGAAATTAGAGGGATTAGAGGAAAATGTTATTTATCAAATATTTCAGGCCCTCGAATGATTTTTCACAAATCAATCGAGGGCATGAAATAAATTTATTCAGGCCCACGTTGGGCCTGAAATAACTTTAATTCAGGCCCAAGGTGGGCCTGAAATAAAGATATTTCAGGCCCAACGTGGACCTGATAAAAGTTATTCAGGCCCACGGTGGGCCTGAATGAAGACAATTCAGGCCCACCGTGGGCCTGAATTAAAATTATATCAGGACCACCCTCAAATTATCAACAGTTAGGGTAGAGGTTGGAGAAAGTATTTTAGGTGTCCTAAACCTCAAATTATAATTTTTTCCAAAGCTATAGGTCTAGTTTAGTTCCATCAGTAGGTTTTGAGAAAAACCCACTGATGGACCTCCCATATCTGGATTTCTGAAAAACCATTATCAACAATTAGGGTTGAGGTTGGAGAAAGTATTTTAGGTGTCCTAAACCTCAAATTATAATTTTTTCCCAAGCTATAGGTCTAGTTTAGTTCCATCAGTGGGTTTTGCTCAGAACCCATTGATGGATCTCCCATATCTGGCTTTCTAAAAAACCATTATCAACAGTTAGGGTAGAGGTTGGAGAAAGTATTTTAGGTGTCCTAAACCTCAAATTATAATTTTTTCCCAAGCTATAGGTCTAGTTTAGTACCATCAGTGGATTTTGCTCAAAACCCACTAATAGACCTCCCATATCAGGATTTCTGAAAAACCATAATCAGTAGTTAGGGTTGAGGTTAGAGAAAGTATTTTAGGTGTCCGAAACCTCAAATTATAATTTTGTCCAAAGTTATAGGTCTAGTTTAGTTCCATCAGTAGGTTTTGCTCAAAACCCACTGATGGACCACCCATATCTGGATTTCTGAAAAACTATTATCAAAAGTTAGGGTTGAGGTTGGAGAAAGTATTTTAGGTGTCCTAAACCTCAAATTATAATTTTGTCCAAAGCTATAGGTCTAGTTTAGTTCCATCAGTGGGTTCTGCTCAAAACCCACTAATGGACCTCCCATATCTGGATTTCTGAAAAACCATTATCAACAGTTAGGGTTGAGGTTGGATAAAGTATTTTAGGTATCCTAAAGCTCAAATTATAATTTTTTCCCAAGCTATAGGTCTAGTTTAGTTCCATCAGTGGGTTTTGCTCAAAACCCACTGATGGACCTCCCAAATCTGGATTTCTGAAAAACCATTATCAACAGTTAGGGTAGAGGTTGGAGAAAGTATTTTAGGTGTCCTAAACCTCAAATTAAAATTTTTTCCCAAGCTATAGGTCTAGTTTAGATCCATCAGTGGGTTTTGCTCAAAACCCACTGATGGACCTCCCATATCTGGATTTCTGAAAAACCATTATCAATAGTTAGGGTTGAGGTTGGAGAAAGTATTTTAGGTGTCCGAAACCTCAAATTATAATTTTGTCCAAAGCTATAGGTCTAGTTTAGTTCCATCAGTGGGTTTTGCTCAAAACCCACTGATGGACCTCCCATATGTGGATTTCTGAAAAACCATTATCAACAGTTAGGCTTGAGGTTGGAGAATGTATTTTAGGTGTCCTAAACCTCAAATTATAATTTTGTCCAAAGCTATAGGTCTAATTTAGTTCCATCAGTGGGTTTTGCTCAAAACACACTGATGGACCACCCATATCTGGATTTCTGAAAAACCATTATCAACAGTTAGGGTTGAGGTTGGAGAAAGTATTTTAGGTGTCCTAAACCTCAAATTATAATTTTTTCCCAAGCTATAGGTCTAGTTTAGTTCCATCAGTGGGTTTTGCTCAAAACCCACTGATGGACCTCCCATATCTGGATTTCTGAAAAACCCTTATCAGTAGTTAGGGTTGAGGTTGGAGAAAGTATTTTAGGTGTCCGAAACCTCAAATTATAATTTGTCCAAAGCTATAGGTCTAGTTTAGTTCCATCAGTGGGTTTTTCTCAAAACCCACTGATGGACCTCCCATATCTGGATTTCTGAAAAACCATTATCAACAGTTAGGGATGAGGTTGGAGAAAGTATTTTAGGTGTCCTAAACCTCAAATTATAATTTTTCCCAAGTTATAGGTCTAGTTTAGTTCCATCAGTGGGTTTTGCTCAAAACCCACTAATGGACCTCCCATATCTGGATTTCTGAAAAACCATTATCAACAGCTAGGGTAGTGGTTGGAAAAAGTATTTTAGGTGTCCTAAACCTCAAATTATATTTTTTTTCCCAAGCTATAGGTCTAGTTTAGTTCCATCACTGGGTTTTGCTCAAAACCCACTGATGGACCTCCGATATCTGGATTTGTGAAAAACCATTATTAACAGTTAGGGTTGAGATTGGAGAAAGTATTTTAGGTGTCCTAAATCTCAAATTATAATTTTCTTCCCTAGCTATAGTTCTAGTTTAGTTCCATCAGTGGGTTTTGCTCAAAACCCACTGATGGACCTCCCATATCTGGATTTCTGAAAAACCATTATTAACAGTTAGGGTAGAGGTTGGAGAAAGTATTTTAGGTGTGCCAAACCTCAAATTATAATTTTTTCTCAAGATATAGGTCTAGTTTAGTTCCATCAGTGGGTTTTGCTTAAAACCCTCTGATGGACCTCCCATATCTGGATTTCTGAAAAATCATTATCAGTAGTTAGGGTTGAGGTTGGAGAAAGTATTTTTGGTGTCCGAAACCTCAAATTATAATTTTCTCCAAAGCTATAGGTCTAGTTTAGTTCCATCAGTGGGTTTTGCTCAAAACCCACTGATGGCCCCCCCCATATCTGATTTATATAATATATATTGTTGATTATATTATATAATTATTTTTAGAATAATATTCTATATTTACCTACAAGATGTGACAGAATAGATCATTTGGCACACAACAGTGCAGCAACTGGCACACAACAGTGCATTATCAGTTATTATATCTGACCGTATCACTTGGCACACAACAGTGCAGCAACTGGATTTGAATAAACATCACCCAATTGTTTTGTTTTTGTTGACAATATATTATACAGAATAACAACATCTACATAATCATAACAACATCTACATAATGAGATTTTTCCATACAAATAGAGGTTAATCGACAGCAATGGATTTTTACATCACCAATACAGCATTCAGATTATCTCAAGTTTTACAAAACATGTCCCTCATCAGTGGGTCCATCAGTGGATTTTAGGTGTCCAAAACCATAAATTATAATTTTAGGCCCACGTTGGGCCTGAAATAAATTTATTCAGGCCCACGTTGGGCCTGAAATAACTTTAATTCAGGCCCAAGGTGGGCCTAATAAAAGTTATTTCAGGCCCACCGTGGGCCTGAATTAAAATTATTTCAGGACCACCCTTAACCATATAATCATTTGACTTCATCCCCCAAGTTCGATTACAGATTTTATCCCTAAACCCTAAAATACTTTCTCCAACCTCTACCCTAACTACTGATAATGGTTTTTCAGATATCCAGATATGGGAGGTCCATCAGTGGGTTTTGCTCAAAACCGACTGATGGAACTAAACTAGACCTATAGCTTTGGAAAAAAATTATAATTTGATGTTTCGGACACCCTAATATACTTTCTCTAACCTCATCCCTAACTACTGATAATGGTTTTTCAGAAATCCAGATATGGGAGGTCCATCAGTGGGTTTTGAGCAAAACCCACTGATGGAACTAAACTAGACCTATAGCTTTGGACAAAATTATAATTTGAGGTTTCGGACACCTAAAATACTTTCTCCAATCTCAACCCTAACTACTGATAAGGGTTTTTCAGAAATCCAGATATGGGAGGTCCATCAGTGGGTTTTGAGCAAAACCCACTGATGGAACTAAACTAGACCTATAGCTTGGGAAAAAATTATAATTTGAGGTATAGGACACCTAAAATAGTTTCTCCATCCTCTACCCTAACTGTTGATAATGGTTTTTCAGAAATCCAGATATGGGAGGTCCATCAGTGGGTTTTGAGCAAAACCCACTGATAGAACTAAACTAGACCTATAGCTTGGGAAAAAAATTATAATTTGAGGTTTAGGACACCTAAAATACTTTCTACAACCTCAACCCTATTTACTGATAATGGTTTTTCAGATATCCAGATATGGGAGGTCCATTAGTGGGTTTTGAGCAAAACCCACTAATGGAACTAAACTAGACCTTTAGCTTTGGACAAAATTATAATTTGAGGTTTAGGACACCTAAAATACTTTCTCCAACCTCAACCCTAACTACTGATAATGGTTTTTCAGAAATCCAGATATGGGAGGTCCATCAGTGGGTTTTGAGCAAAACCCACTGATGGAACTAAACTAAACCTATAGCTTTGGACAAAATTATAATTTGAGGTTTCGGACACCTAAAATACTTTCTCCAACCTCAACTCTAACTACTGATAATGGTTTTTCTGAAATCCAGATATAGGAGGTCCATCAGTGGGTTTTTTGGGTTTTGAGCAAAATCCACTGATGGAACTAAACTAGACCTATAGCTTGGGAAAAAATTATAATTTGAGGTTTAGGACACCTAAAATACTTTCTCTAACCTCTACCCTAACTGTTGATAATGGTTTTTCAGAAATCCAGATATGGGAGGTCCATTAGTGGGTTTTGAGCAAAACCCACCGATGGAACTAAACTAGACCTATAGCTTGGGAAAAATTTATAATTTGAGGTTTAGGACACCTAAAATACTTTCTCCAACCTCAACCCTAACTACTAATAATGGTTTTTCAGAAATCTAGATATGGGAGGTCCATCAGTGGGTTTTGAGCAAAACCCACTGATGGAACTAAACTACACCTATAGTTTGGGAAAAAAATTATAATTTGAGATTTAGGACACCTAAAATACATTCTCCAACCTCTACCCAAACTGTTGATAATTTGAGGGTGGTCCTGAAATAATTTTAATTCAGGCCCACGGTGGGCCTGAATTGTCTTCATTCAGGCCCACCGTGGGCCTGAAATAACTTTTATCAGGCCCACGTTGGGCCTGAAATATCTTTATTTCAGGTCCACCTTGGGCCTGAATTAAAGTTATTTCAGGCCCAACGTGGGCCTGAATAAATTTATTTCAGGCCCAACGTGGGCCTGAAATTATAATATGAGGTTTGGGATACCTAAAATCCACTGATGGACCGATTGATGAGGTTGGAGAAAGTATTTTAGGTGTCCGAAACCTCAAATTATAATTTTGTCCAAAGCTATAGGTCTAGTTTAGTTCCATCAGTGGGTTTTGCTCAAAACCCACCGATGGACCTCCCATATCTGGATTTCTGAAAAAACATTATCAGTAGTTAGGGTTGAGGTTGGAGAAAGTATTTTAGGTGTCCTAAACCTCAAATTATAATTTTTTTCCCAAGCTATAGGTCTAGTTTAGTTCCATCAGTGGGTTTTGCTCAAAACCCACTGATGGACCTCCCATATCTGGATTTCTGAAAAACCATTATCAATAGTTAGGGTTGAGGTTGGAGAAAGTATTTTAGGTGTCCTAAACCTTAAATTATAATTTTTTTTCCCAAGCTATAGGTCTAGTTTAGTTCCATCAATGGGTTTTGCTCAAAGTCCACTGATGGACCTCCCATATCTGGATTTCTGAAAAACCATTATCAACAGTTAGGGTAGAGTTTGGAGAAAGTATTTTAGGTGTCCTAAACCTCAAATTATAATTTTTTCCCAAGCTATAGGTCTAGTTTATTTCCATAAGTGGGTTTTGCTCAAAACCCACTGATGGACCTCCCATATCTAGATTTCTGAAAAACCATTATCAGTAGTTAGTTGAGGTTGGAGAAAGTATTTTAGGTGTCCGAAACCTCAAATTATAATTTTGTCCAAAGCTATAGGTCTAGTTTAGTTCCATTAGTGGGTTTTGCTCAAAACCCACTGATGGACCTCCCATATCTGATTTATATAATATATATTGTTGATTATATTATATAATGATTTTTAGAATAATATTCTATATTTACCTACAAGATGTGACAGAATAGATCATTTGGCACACAACAGTGCAGCAACTGGCACACAACAGTGCATTATCAGTTATTATATCTGACCGTATCACTTGGCACACAACAGTGCAGCAATTGGATTTGAATAAACATCACCCAATTGTTTTGTTTTTGTTGATAATATATTATTCAGAATAACAACATCTACATAATCATAACAACATCCACATAATGAGATTTTTCCATACAAATGGAGGTCAATCGACAGCAATGGATTTTTACATCACCAATATAGCATTCAGATTATCTCAAGTTTTACAAAATATGTCCCTTATAATATTAACTGTCAGCTCAAATCTGATTCTACTCATGTCTCCTTGTTTGAAATCCATCTTCTCATCGTATAGGAGACATCGAACATATTGCATGACAAAGAAGGCACAGTCCACGCTGAAATTAACAAACACTTTTTTAGATTTCAATAAGTCGGTTTATAAAATACTTTCTTATTTTGAAAAATTTTTAACCTCTTACTCATTTAGTTACCTATGTTCTTGTTGAGGACATTTTTGTCTGACGGAGGGTCATTTGTCCAAGGGATGATGACTTCGTAGATATGGATGAATATCCGTAAGTTCCTCGCGAGTATATTGTTTAAGTTCTTTTACCTGTCAAACATATCATGAATTTATTAATCACCATCAATGATATTTTAGACAAAATGATGACCATATATAAGAATAAAGGAAGGTTGCTCACCACTGTGTCAAATTCATGCTTATATTTATGACCACTAGCAAGAGAATTAAAATGATTGAAAGTCATGGATTCTGTATCCACCGCCAACAAGTGAAAGTGTGTATTATCAATGCACAAAGGGATTAAAATAAATCTAAACCATTGTTCTAGCATATCAGTCTTAATCACTTGTTGCAGGGAAATCTTTCTTGACGATCTGATTGATGCCTACAAATATGCATTCACAAAATTAATAATACCCATATCATAATATTAGTTCTTCTACAATCTATCTGTTTAATTAATATACATCACTTACTGTGATGAAGATTGAACAATATATTGACTTGTTGTATGACCTACCACATTCGGATGCTCCCCTAAATAAAATTTTACAAAAGGCATCAATGACCTCGCTTTTTGTAAAAACCTCTCCATTGAGGATTTGTAAGAATGAATGCAAATTCAAAGCAAAGGGTGCATCCTCCCAGATAAATTCATTTGCCAACCTGTCATGTAAATTGATAAGATTATATATTACATAAGAAGATATATTAACTAAACTAAACTATATTTTGTATCTTACTTTAGGTTCTCCAATCTATTTATCAGGTAGGTCACTTCTTTATCTTGATTTTTCTTCTTTGTATTCATAAAATGTTTCTTCACAAACTACATCGATAAAATTTATTTAGACCAAACTAATTATTAACCAAATTCAATACAATTGACGTATTTTAACTGAAATTAACACACTTACATCAATGCCTTGTTGCCTTATTTTGTATAGTTCGGAGGTTCTTCTTGTTTCCTCCTCTATGTCTTCTTCAGACATGACTTCCATTACATTAATATTTTCTCTTGCTTCATCCATATCCTCCTCACTAAGTTTCCTTTTTCCCTTGTCCATGACATTTGATATTTGTTTCTTGTCCCGCTTCCCCTTAGGTAAAAGCTGGTGCCATACTGGACTGTCAATTGGAGTATCCCTGTAATCATACCGAGTTCGGTCACGTCCTCTCCTAGGTGTACAAGATACTGGATCAGAAAGAGGATCGACTACAGGATAGCTTTCTTGACCCTCCATGCCTTTTTTTTCAATAATTGAAAGTAATTCCTTAACCCTTTCATTCAAACATACATTCTCCTCTGTTAGCTCCTTGATTCGGTTGTCTTTAAGAATGCATTCACCACATAGCCTAACATCTCCTTCTGATGTCTCCATTGGCCGTGGTATCTCATCACCGATATCAAGGTTCTCAAACAATGTGTTTTCATGTAGGTTAGGAATTAATTCAATAATAACCTGTCAATTACGAAGTACACAAATGTTACTACCTCTATATCAAACTAAGATAGATCACATTTAAGAATAATTACCTC
Organism: Boesenbergia rotunda; assembly: GCA_024364735.1. Classification (NCBI taxonomy): domain Eukaryota; kingdom Viridiplantae; phylum Streptophyta; class Magnoliopsida; order Zingiberales; family Zingiberaceae; genus Boesenbergia; species Boesenbergia rotunda. The sequence continues at coordinate 10,559 of JAGFNQ010003901.1, forward strand.
TTCGGACGAGAGTCGGTCGACAAGGCCCCTCACCCTACTAATATGCGAAGGAATATTCCTCCACTTATTTATTCGGGGTCCTTCAACATTGAATGATTTTTTAATTGGTACATGCTCCAAAAACCATGCCTACACAAAGTTTTCCAGCCAATTACATTATTAACATCAAAATATTATAAAATTTAACAAGATAATTCTACTCACTGCCAAAAGCCCTACAAATCCCTTTAGGTAAGGGAGGTTGGTGGTGCTCTGGTTTCCCTGAGTTGATGAAAATAAGTCCCCAATCTTAGGTAATTGTGGAGACAAAAATTGATGGATAGCTTCTACCCAGTTGAATCTACCTAGATTGTCATAATCATCTACTATATCTACAAGACCTAGAGGAACCTTATATGTACTAGACGAAAATAAAACACAAACAAATATATACAAAATATAAAATTTACACACTAATAACACATCATCCTCTGATTCAACACTTTTAGAAAAATGTTTAAGTAACTCCTCAAGTCTTGTTCTGGTAGGTTGTTTTTCTTTTGAGAAGTAAGTACGATAGAGGTCACCCGATGCTTTAGTTGAATTAATAGGGACTGAAACACCACGGTCCACCATACCCAGTATCAAAGCAACATCTCGTCTGGAGAACGCAACCGGTACACCTGAAACAATTACAATATTTAGTTATCATCAAGAATATAGGCTTGAAATTATTCCACATTGGGCGTGAAATGAATTCAATTCAGGCCCAACGTGGGCCTGAGGTTAATACATTTCAGGCCCACGTCGGGCCTGAATTGAATTCATTTCAGGCCCGACGTAGGCCTGAAATGTATTCATTTCAGGCCTAATGAGGGCCTGAACTAAAATAACTTCAGGTCCTCGGTAGGCCTGAAATGATTTTATTTCAGGCCTACCGAGGGCCTAAAGTCAATTTCACTTTAGGCCCTCAGTAGCCCTGAAATGAAATGATTAAAATTTATAAAAAACTAATCCTTTCAGGCTATCTATAATACTGTTTTATCTTACTATAGATATTGTCTACAATTCATAACTAAAACTATTACCTGAGAATTTAAAAACTTGCGAGGTTGAATCCCAACTTTCAAATATATTAACCAAAATTTCACGGACATGCTGCAATTCTTGTATGTCCAAGAAAAAACTGAAAGGCGACCCTTTGATCTTCGTAATGTGTCGATCATTTAAAATTTCAAATGCTTCAAAAAATTGTTTAAAGTAGCCTCAAACACTGCACCAACGTAATTTTTGTCCAAATTCATCTGAATCCTTCAGTTTATATACATTACAAATTTATTCAGCAAAATAATTTTAAACATGTTGACAAACTATGCGGGTTTGACCTAAGCATATCGTTAACATACCTTGGTGGATAATGCCAAGGAAGAAGATGCTGAACCACCCCTTTTTCCTGACATTATCAAATAAATCACCCGTGCAGAAACCCTAACCCCTTGGTGGATAATGCCGATCAGTCTGGACTTCAACGTTAACACTAAAACCCGCCTCAGGATCACACAGAAACGCTTTCGAGAAATACCTAGGTTTTGGTTGTCCGCAGGGATTCGGGGGATTAGCTCGCGACTATATCACAGTTAGGGCACGCACAATGTCCTCCACCTTCAAACCTTCCATTTACGTTGTTGCGCTGACAGAGAATGGAGAAAAATTCGACTGCTACCCATCCGAACCATAAATTATTATTTTATTGATAAAGTGGTTCGGTTGTCTCGAAAATGTGTTTGATAAAGTCATTCATTGGCGGGAGGGGTATAAAAGTAATTTCACTATATGGGATGCGCCCTTTGGTATAATAGAAACCATGGTACTCCTTTCGGTAATTACGAATTGTTGGATACGCCCTTTGATAAATACTGAGACAGGGGAAAATGAGGTTAGAGGATCTCATCTCCGCCACATTCCCTTCCTCCTTCCCACCACCCAAGTCTATCAATTTCCCTTTTTTTTAACTTTTATTTATTTATTTGAAAAAGAGCAGGCGATGAATTAGAATTTGGAGGGTCTACACGAAAACTTTATGACTCAAAACCCTCAACGTGTTCTTCGTGAGTGGTTAGTATATGGGGGTGCTATCTAAGATATTCTGGATTCGAGTCATGCGAGACGCACTGGATTAAAACTCTAGACGTTTGGTGTATCAATTCTCGGCCCAACTGTGCACTAATTACTCTGGGAACCGTGATTTACCTCTCTCGTGATGACCTTGGGATGGGTGCGGCGGAGACGCTGAGGACGAACGATTTCGTCTTTTGTCCAATGGTCATAGCTAGAATTTTAGATGGGATGGGATGATTTTTAAAAATTCTAAATATTATTGTAGATTCATTTTCACTTTTTAAAAGTTTAAATTTTAAATTTAAAGAGATAAAAAAAGAACATAAATAAATAAATTTTAACTTTTGTCCTTAGTTCCAGTTGTAAAATAATCCATGTTCCAAGTGCATATCTATGACTTAAATCGAAGAATCATTTATGCTTAATTTCCTCGTAATATTTAATATTTTTATGTTTAAGATTATCACTTTTATCTAAATAATCATTTTAACTAGCAACATAATAAAATAAAATTTATAATAGTCTTCCATTTATTCATATTATACTCGAAAATGTTTTTTCTTAACCCATAATTACTAAGATACTAATTCAAGTCAGCATAAAGAAATGATAGAGTTGACGGAGAAGGAGATGATGGAGGGGAAGATGCTCTACTTGAAATTAATTCATCTCACATTTTCTTAAAATATCCTATTACTATTTCACCTAATTTTTGATTAGCATAATATTTTTGACAGATAATCATTTAATTTAATCACTATTTTTTTTCTAACAATTCAAAACCAAATAACAAATCAGATTGATAGTATACAAATAGTATAATTATAGAAAAAAAATATGTATAATTACCATTATATATTTATCCAATACAGAAATCCATAATAGAAAAAGATTAAGCAAAAAAAAAACTTCACGTAAATCAAAAGGTATTTACTGTGGACCTTCGGCGAAATGACAACGACAATGACGATGCTTTAGCAGCAAACGACGGTGATATTGACAACATGAGCATGAGGCCAGTGATAACGATGTGAGACAACAGCAGTGACATGTGATGAAAAATTTTGAAAGTAAAATTACGATTAGGAAAAAAAATAAGAAGGGGATTAGAATAGGAAGAAAATACGACACAAGAAGAAAAATTAAAGGGAAGAAAAATAGAATGGGGACGGAGAAAAAATAAATCAAAGAGAATAAAAATAAAAAACGGGAGAGAGATGGGAAATAGAAAACATGTGTGAGAGAGAAAAAAAACACGGGTGGTTTTAATTGTATGAAAAAAAATCAAAAAAACATTAAAAATTATCATTAGATTTTTTTATTATTATTTTTCCAATGTATGCTTTTTTTTTTTTTTTTTTGGCATAATTCAGCAGGGCGGTCACACCCCTCTGCCTCCACGTTAACTATGCCTCTGTCCCTGCCTACACCACCCATCTTGATAATCCATCAATCCCCTCCCCTCATCACACCAATGATCCTATCGGCCGCTCCCCCATCGTCGGCTCCTCAAGTTGCAATTATCTCGGAGATGCTGATTGACCGGATGCTATCGCCATCGGGAGACAAGATGCGACGTCACCACCCGCAACCCCCGCTACAAGAAAACTCTTAAAGATGCTTCTGCCCTAGAAGGGAGGCCTCCACTGGCCATGGCCTCAACCTTGTTTATGAGGCCTCGGCTGTCTGCGAGTTGTGGGGTTTAGGAAAAACAACCTCCATACCATAAGTTAGCTTTTAATCTAGATTTTGGCGAGTTGTAGGGTTTAGTGTTGCAATTCTAACTTAGAGGCCCTTTATATATTTTTGATTCTTTTGATTGAGCAACTTTTTATATACTTGTACTTTATGTGTTCATGGAATACTTAGTATATAGATTCATGTTTGTAGTGTCTTTCTTGTATCGATGGATGCATGCTTAAGAATATGTTTATATTGGTTATTCATCTTTTGAGATTATTAATTGTTATTATTTGTTTGACATGCTGATGTGATAGTTATGCCCTTAACTTAGGGAAATTATAGCATAATTATTATAGAAGATCCATTAGATAAGTTAGGTCATGATCAGTTGGTTGACTTGCATGAAATAAATGCATACTTGTTATACATAATCCATATATTTGTTAGGTATTTAATGAATGATTATTTATTGATAGCTAGTATAAGGTTTTAATGATTTACTTAAGATTAAGTTTAAACTATATGCATACTTAGTTTTACACGTTTAATAATGTTATAAATTTATTTCTCATTAGATTACAATATATATGAATAAAACTTGGATGTATAATAGATAGAAAATGAATCTATTACTGAAGAATTTTTGATGAAGTTGAAGAGTTTATGAACATTGCTAAGCATCATCCAAACTGTATGAATGATGACAAGTTACGTTATTCGTATAATCATTGCAAATGTAAACAATATAACTTTCGGCAATGAGGATACGGTGAAAGTACATCAAGATAAATATAGTTTTATTCCAAATTACTACTGATACTATTATGTGTTGGTCCTTGGATGGCTAGAGGGGGAGGGGGAGGGGGAGGGGGGTGAATGTAGCCAGATACAAAATTCTTTGATCTTTTAAAGTTTCTGTACTTGAATGGTTAGCAGCGGAAGCAAAGCAAACAGAAAACAGAGAAATGCAGAAACGTAGTAAAACAAAGACAAACTAAAATCACAACCGAGATCGCTAACAAGGAGGATTTACAAAGTTCGGGGATAACTTGCTCCTACTCCTTGGCGTGCCCGTGAGGTGGGCGATCCCTTGATCGTCGGCAGATCAAGCCCCGGTGAACACCGGATAAACTAAAGCCTCCTTCTCGGTGGAGAAACCTCTCCGAAGCTGTCTCACACATATACAAGTTAAGCTCACGAGACACTCGAGAAGAGAACCTCATAAGAATGTAGTAAGAACACTTAAGCACAAAGCATCAGAGAGCTCTCGACACAGCCTAGCCAAATTTCTCAAGTTTCTGTCTGTTCTCTCTTTGCTCCTCTGCTTCCAGCTTCGTCTTAAGCTTCCTCTCCTCGTCGCCAAGCTTCGCCAGCATGCACTGAGCACAGCTTGAACCCCCTGACCTCCCTGAGCACTCAGTCCACTGAAGACCCTCTCTAGCCGAGCCTCCGTCAGTCGCCAGCCGTGCCTCAGAAGCCGTTGAAACATGAGAAGAGAATACGTACAAACCTGCTCAATGGAAAGTCTCCCATTGACCCTCCTTGAGTGTTGAATCCTACTGTATCACCTGCACACTTAGTAGACCCTTAGCAAATGAATATCAAACCATATCAGCAGTGTATCAGTGTATCAGACGAGAAAACAGACGCGATCAGAGCGTCTAACAGCGATTTCGAATTAAAGTTCAGGCTACTAATCTGTCACCAGACCGATCAGAGAGGACCCTGATCGGTCACCAGACCGATCAGGTATAGTCCTGACCAATCAGGCTCTAGCCTGATCGGTCCATGGTGAGAAATGAGAAATCGCGGACTTCTTGTGATCGATCACCCTGACCGATCACAAATCATGGATCGGTCACCGGACCGATCCAGCACTAGCTGGGCTTCCTCCAGCTTTCGCAGCCAAACCTCACTGATTGGTCACCAGACCGATCAGGTTGTGGCCTGATCGGTCTGGGGACCGATCAGGGCACTCCCTGACCGATCAGGCTCCAGTCTAATCGGTGATAATGAGAAACTCGCGATGTTTGATCGTTCACCAGAACGATCAGGAGGTCTCCCTGATCGGTCACCAGACTGATCAGGAGCCAAGCAGAAGCCAACCAAGAGTTCTCTGTTCTCTCCCTGATCGGTCACCAGACCGATCAGCCTTCACTGGATCGGTCACCGGACCGATCCACACCAGGAGTTCATGCCAATCTCCCTGATCGGTCACCAGACCGATCCAGAGGCTTCCAATCCAATCCTAAGTCAAGAGAACGGGCTCTCAGCCTTCTCTGACTCGTGCTCAGTCCCCCGGACCAAGACTTCATGCCCAGTTTCACTCACCGGGACTTCATTCAACCTAGCTTCCCAAGCTAGGACCTGGCTTCCCAGGTCAGGGTTTCATCCAACCTAGCTTCCCAAGCTAGGACCTGGTTTCCCAAGCCAGGGTTTCATCCAACCTAGCTTCCCAAGCTAGGACCTGGTTTCCCAAGCCAGGGTTTCATCCAACCTAGCTTCCCAAGCTAGGACCTGGCTTCCCAAGACAGGGTTTCACCTACTCCCACTAGGTATGCCTAGTCCCACTAGGTCTTTTCCACTTCACCTAGTCCCACTAGGTGTGCCTAGTACCACTTGGTCTTTTCCACCTAGTCCCACTAGGTGTGCCTAGTCCCACTAGGTCTTTTTCACCTAGTCCCACTAGGTCTTTTCCATGCCAGCGTGCGATCTCCCAGATCCACCTGGACTTAATCCGAATTCACTCAACCAAACTTAAATCGTTGTAAACACCAAAATAATAATCGGGCCAGACTGCATCAACAATCTCCCGCTTTTTGTTGTTTGACAACCCGATTTAAGTTTAGGTATTAGATCAATTGAAGTCCATTCAATTATCATAAGGGAATCATGATCCTCCCCCTACAAAATCACAACCCTAAACTTAATCAACCATTCTCTCCCCCTTTGTCAAACATCGAAAAAGGTATGGTTATTAAGTTTCAACATAACTCCCCCTTAACCACGGGTCTCTCCCCAAACCCAAAATAATCAAAGGTTAAAATTTTTGATTTGCATATGAAAACATATACAGAATTATATCATGGTCAAACATGTATATGTTTCATATGACCAAGAATGCAGCTGTATCCGACACATAGTCCTGATTGGTCTCCGTGACCAATCAGGTTCGTTGATTATTTGATATAGAAATATTTTTTATTAGTCTGGGGAGCGATCAGATTTCAGAAAAATTTCTGAGACTCTGATACGTTCCTGATCAGACTGCATTAACAATTTGCATTCCACAACAGGGGTGTAGACTCCATGGATATACGACATTTCAGAAAAATTTCTGAAACACGACATCAAGAATAAGAGTCATGACTCAACAAACCCTTTCTTATGAATTTGATCATTCCAACATAGGTTTGTATCAAATCAATATTAAGTTTTGTTCCAAGTATGATTTAGCCAAGCCTCATTTTAATACTTGATGTTTCAGAAAAATTTCTGAGAATCAAGGGTCTTAAAAAATTCCTACCCATATTTTACCACTCGAATAAATTTGTACAAATTTGTACTCCCTTAGTACCAGGTTTGTACCAATGGATGATCAAGGATGTTTCAATTGTAATTGGTTTGTATCAAATTTGTGTCAAGTATGTCTTAACCATAAACCTAACTCTTGATGATTTACCAATTTTGAATCAGTTAGGGAGTCTGCTGATCAGACTTGATCAGATCGGTCCCCAGACTGATCAGAGTGAGTCCTGATCGGTCGGTGGACCGATCAGGATTCTGATCAGAAGGGTTTCTGAAACATTTCAGAAACTCTGCGTTTCAACTTCTAATACACTTAGAGTTAACCCCTTTGATCAAAAGAGGGGTTTTCCTTAACCAAAACAGATTGCTCTATATTAATAAAGAAAAACATCAAAGGCATGTTCAAATTTGTTCAAAATATTTATGCATTCCATAAACCCTAACTTTGTCCAGCAGGTTCATATCAAAATAGCATCAAAATATGATCAGATTTCTCGATACAGAAGATATGATCAAATTTTCAAAACATGCTTGTATCAAATTGGTATCTAAAAATGATCAGATTTCCAAAACATGTATGCATACAATCATCTGATCAGAAAATTCATAGACATGGATAGCACACATGATGGATGTATATTGCTATTTGGTAAAGATGAATTAGTTACTTTCCTCTTTGTTTTGGAAACAAAACTGATCATGGTAGAACTTTAATACAAAAGCAAACTACACTTATGCATGATTAATTATGTTCCATGTATATTTATAACATGCTTGCTTCAACCAATTTTGATAACTCATAGATCTAGATTTGTCCCAAGTCGAGAATCCTAATTCTCCATTCTATTGATAGTTCATAGATTGGATTGGAGAATTCATAGTCCCAAGTGTGTATCATGTTCATTAACCATAGACCTAATTAGCTTGGAGTAATATTGATAAATCATGATCCCATATACATACCAACACAAATGAGAAAGTTTCCAGTGACACCAAAATATAGAGTAAATTGGAAACATTTCCATGTATCTATATGGTGTATGGAGTTTATGATTTCCATTGGTTTTAACTCCAATCATTAAAAAAAATTTCTCATGGGTAGTGAATGATCATCCATTAAATGGGGAAATATTAGGCACATTCCTAACTAGGAATGACTATATGTTTGGAGCACCAAATATCAACCACCCATGTTGATAGATGCTCCCCCTCATGTAATGCTATACAATTCTAAAGATAGAGGTTTTAGGTACCCAAATTTTGGGACCTAAAGCATCAACAATGCAAGACTTTGGCACCCATGCCTTAGTCATTTTCTTCCTAACCTTTTGAACCCTAGAATCATTTTGTGCTCTAAATTGAGTTCTTGACATTAATGATACAAAGATTGGTTCTTTAGGTTGGTAACCTATACCGGCCTTGTTGTAAACCGCCCTTTGAGAATTTAGTACCATGTCTAAAGTTCTAGAGCTAGTTGAAAACTTCTTAAGAATATTCTTGAGATTTTCAACTTCGCTCTTCAAGTCCTTATTTTCATTCTCAAGGATCTTAACATGCGAGTCATCATGAAAATCATTAATATCCTCACCCTTAGAGGATTTTAATTCATCTACTTCTAATCTCAATAACTTAACCTTGTTCTTAGATTTTTTGAGTAAACTAGTTAAGCATACGATGGTTCTATAGCACTTATCCAACTCGGGAGAGATTACCTCTTCATCATTCGAAGATGATGAAGGCGCGGTTGAGGAGCTCCTTGATTCGTTATCACTTTCTTCTCTCGAGTCCTCTAGTGCCATGAATGCCATGTGACAGTGAGTGTTCTCATCCTTCTTTTCCTTTCTTCTGTTACCTGCCACAAAAGCAAACCCTTTCTCCTTTGGGCCTTGGTTAGAGATCTCATGTAGTTCCATTTCACAAAATAGATCTTCTAACTTAATAATTGAAAGATCCTTAGATACCTTGTAGGCATCCACCATGGATGACCACAAAGTATTCCTAGGGAAGGCTTTGAGAATATACCTCACTAAGTCTCGGTTTTCTACCTTCTCACTGATGGAGTGGAGACCGTTGAGTATCTCTTTAAACCGACCATGAAGTATACTTACAGTTTCATCCTCTTCCATGGACAGATTTTGGAGTTGGCTGTGAAGGAGGTCTTTCTTGGTAGTCCGGGTGTCTTGAGTTCCTTCATGGAGCTCAATGAGTTTGCTCCATAAGTCTTTGGCAGAGGTGAAAAGGCCAACCTTGATCAGCTCCTCCTTGGTCATCCCGCATTGCAAGGTGACCACAGCTTTGGCATCGGTTTCTCCCTTTTTGATTTGATAAGCTGACCACTTTGAAAAATCCAACTCTTTTCCCTCAGCATCTTTAGGAGTGGAAAAACCCTCCTTGACAGCAAACCACATGCTGATGTTGGTTTTGAGGTAAACCTCCATCCTTGACCTCCAATATGGAAAATTAGTGCCGTCGAGGAATGGAGGTCGGCTGGTGCTAAACCCTTCTCTTCCCATGGCCATCTTTGTTAGCTCTCGGATGTTAAGCCGTTTGAACAGAGCCCCAAGCTCTGATACCACTTGTTGGTCCTTGGATGGCTAGAGAGGGGGGGGGGGGTGAATGTAGCCAAACACAAAATTCTTTGATCTTTTAAAGTTTCTGCACTTGAATGGTTAGGTGCGGAAGCAAAGCAAACAGAAAACAGAGAAATGCAGAATGTAGGAAAACAAAGACAAACTAAAATCACAACCAAGATCGCTAACAAGGAGGATTTACAAGGTTCGGGGATAACTTGCCCCTACTCCTTGGCGTGCCCGTGAGGTGGGTGATCCCTTGATCATCGGCAGATCAAGCTCCGGTGAACACCGGATAAACTGAAGCCTCCTTCTCGGTGGAGAAACCTCTACACAAGCTGTCTCACAGATGGATACAAGTTAAGCTCACGAGACACTCGAGAAGAGAACCTCACAAGAATGTAGTAAGAACACTTAAGAAAAAAGCAACAGAGAGCTCTCGACACAGCCCAGCCAAACTCCTCAAGTTTCTGTCTGTTCTCTCTTTGCTCCTCTGCTTCCAGCTTCGTCTTAAACATCCTCTCCTCGTCGCCAAGCTTCACCAGCATCCACTGAGCACAGCCTAAACCCCTTGACCTCCCTGAGCACTCAGTCCACTGAAGACCCTCTCTAGCTGAGCCTCCGTCAGTCGCTAGCCGTGCCTCAGAAGCCGTTGAAACCAGAGAAGAGAATACGTACAAACCTGCTCAATGGAAAGTCTCTCATTGACCCTCCTTGAGTGTTTGAATCCTCCTGTATCACCTGCACACTTAGCAGACCCTTAGCAAATGAATATCAAACCATATCAGCAGTGTATTAGTGTATCAGACGAGAAAACAGACGCGATCAGAGCGTCTGACAGTGATTTCGAATTAAAGTTCAGGCTACTGATCGATCACCAGACCGATCAGAGAGGACCCTGATCGGTCACCAGACCGATCATGTATAGTCCTGACCAATCAGTCTCCAACCTGATCGGTCCATGGTGAGAAATGAGAAATCACGGACTTCTTGTGATCGATCACCCTGACCGATCACAAATCGTGGATCGGTCACCGGACCGATCCAGCACTAGCTGGGCTTCCTCCAGCTTTCGCAGCCAAACCTCACTGATCGGTCACCAGACCGATCAGGTTGTTGCCTGATCGGTTTGGGGACCGATCAGGGCACTCCCTGACCGATCAGGCTCCACCCTGATCGGTGATAATGAGAAACTTGCGATGTTTGATTGTTCACCAGAACGATCAGGAGATCTCCCTGATCGGTCACCAGACCGATCAGGAGCCAAGCAGAAGCCGACCAAGAGTTCTCTGTTCTCTCCCTGATCAGTCACCAGACCGATCAGCCTTCACTGGATCGGTCACCGGGCTGATCCACACCAGGAGTTCATGCCAATCTCCCTGATCGGTCACCAGACCGATCCAGAGGCTTCCAATCCAACCCTAAGTCAAGAGAACGGGCTCCCAGCCTTCTCTGACTCATGCTCAGTCGCCCGGACCAAGACTTCATGCCCAGTTTCACTCATCGGGACTTCATTCAACCTAGCTTCCCAAGCTAGGACCTGGATTCCCAAGTAAGGGTTTCATCCAACCTAGCTTCCCAAGCTAGGACCTGGCTTCTCTAGCCAGGGTTTCATCCAACCTAGCTTCCCAAGCTAGGACCTAGCTTCCCAAGCCAGGGTTTCACCTAGTCCCACTAGGTCTTTTCTACTTCACCTAGTCCCACTAGGTGTGTCTAGTCCCACTAGGTCTTTTCCACCTAGTCCCACTAGGTGTGCCTAGTCCCACTTGGTCATTTCCACCTAGTCCCACTAGGTGTGCCTAGTCCCACTTGGTCATTTCCACCTAGTCCCACTAGGTCTTTTCCACCTAGTCCCACTAGGTCTTTTCCATGCCAGCGTGCGATCTCCCAGATCCACCTAGACTTAATCCGAATTCACTCAACCAAACTTAAATCGTTGTCAACACCAAAACAACAATGGGGTTAGACTGCATCAACATTATGGAGAGCATTATTTGTTTGAGCCAATTGAATCTTCTATTGCTTCATCATCTGACCCTATTGCTCAAGAGAAATTATCATCTGATGATAATGTAATGTAATCAATAGTTTACGATCCGATAAATGCACTTGATCATTCGAATCCAGATGAAATATCAATACTAAAAGTTTAGAAACTATATGACATGTCAAAAGCTAGTGAAAGAGAAGTGTAGTAAGACATTCCTTCTGATCATTCTCAACTATCAGGTACTACAAGGTTATTGAATATCAAGACAGAACATCATTTCTTAGAACGATGTTATGATGACATTTATCCTTTGATGTCAGAGTTGCTCCCTGTTAATAATATAAAGACTGATAACTTTTATAGTATAAAGAAATTAGTTATTAGGGAGTTAAGTTTATCTGTAGAAAAGATTGATTGTTGTATAAATAACTATATGATCTTTTGGAATATGTATTGTGTTATAATACTATTTTATAGATATAATCATGTCAAATATTGCTACAGTACAAGGTGACCTAATTATTTTGAGAAGCATTAGGGATTGATAAGTATTGATATTATTAGTATTCTAATTTATCTAAGTTTTTATTCATTATTTATAAAATTAAAAGTTTTTTATGCAATTTGACTCTCGATAGGCATAGTCTAGTTACTTACATAAGTAAAAAATTTAAAGAGTGTTGGTGCATTTTTGGTTCTACTTGGAGGCAAGTACACCAAAATCTTAAATATTTTTATTATCAAAAAGTTTTGGTAAGTAATTTAAATATTATTGATACTATATAACATAACATCCTTTTATACTAATTTTCATGACATTGTTGCAGAAAAAATATATTTGAAAGTCAGGACACGAGGCAAAATTTAAGAAATATGGAACAATTATTGTGTAAAACTATACAAGTGATGGTGTAAGATGCATCAGTGATATCCTCCTCTAAGTGTTTCAATGTTTGACAATATGCTTAAGTCAGTGATACATTGAACAAGGGAAGGGTAGTCAAGAAAACTGGACCAAAGTGAACCAAAGTCCTAGTTAACCTAGGCACTAAGTCCTGGTTCTAAGAATTGGGCACTAAGACCTGGTGAGTGAAGCTGGGCACTAAGACCTGGTGAGTGAAGCTGCGCACTAAGTCCTGGTGAGTGAAGTTGGGCAAAAGTCCTGATGAGTGAAGTTAGGCATGAAGACCTGGTTCGAGGAATTGGGCACCGAAGTCCTGGACCTAGGGTTTGGACACGAAGTCTTGCTCCGAGGGATTGAGCAACTTAGCTGAGCAATGACTAAGGACAGAAGTAGAGACGGGTCGAGGTTCGGACGTCTCGAGATCCAAGAGTATCGAAGGCTAAGCAAAAGTCCACCCGAATGGACTGGGTGGCAACTGCCTCCTGAGAGGAGTAGGTGAAAGGTGCGTTCCCGGGGGTGGGAACTTGCGTCAGTTCGACCTAGGGTTTCTCAGAAATTCGAAGTCAGAACCATTTCCTTAAGGTTAAGATTATCTGCATATTTGTCTTGTATTTATGTATCTTGCAGGTACCTAAAAGTGAAGGCAAAGCAGTCAAACAAACAAACAAACAAGGCCGGAAGAGGGCTGCTAGCCGCCCCCATTGAAGGAGGCGCCCTAATGGAGCCAGGCGCCTCATTGAAGCAGGCGCCTGTGTTCATTGAGGTGCCTCAATGGTCCAGGGTGCTCTAGTCAAGAGCCTTATCGGCTGCTGCGAGTTCGGCGCAGAGATAAGCTTTGACCAAGCTCTGTGAGGCGCCCCATAGCATCATGGGCGCCCAAGACAAGGCTATAAAAGGGGCTTCGAACCTTCAACTCAGTACACAACTTCCAAGATCATTCTGAGCTTTCTGACTGACGACAAAGCGCTAATGGCGAAGCTCTGCGACCAAGGAAGCTCCGGGAGGAAGTGCGCGACACTTTGGAGTTCCAGATCGGCCGAGTCTTCAACTTTTGTTTGGTTTGAATTTTACAATTCCGTACTTATTTTTCATATCTTTTGATTGTAATTTATGCACTATAAGACGAGTTTCTCTGCCTCCAGAAAGTCTAGAAAAGGAGACCATTAGTGGACGGGCGTTGCCGTGCTTAGGCCTTGGATGTACTGACCCTGGGGGGTTGGGAACCAAGTAAAAATCCCACATGCGTTGTGTTGTTTATTCATTCTTTTTGTTTTCCGTTGTGCTACTAACTTTGTGTCCAGAATGAGCCAAAAAGTTTTACGAAATTTTCGAAGGTTTTTACGGTCGATATTCACCCCCCTCTATCGACAGCACCGGTCCAACAACAAGGACTTATTATACAAGTGAAGAGAGAAGAGAATAAGGTCATCCCATGTTCCAGATGAGGTTTGGGATGCATAGAAGAACATTGTAGAAAAATGACAGTAAAATTCATTGACGGTTTAAAAATATAGAAATACTGAGCACGCTGGCACAAGCATCGGATTTACAAAGCATACAGTTAGATCATGATCTATTGTAATGCATGCAATAGGCTTGGTAAGTTTACTATAATGTAATGTAATATAAGCATTTTTTAATTATTAATGTATTTTAATTTATAAAAATTGTGTATATAGATAGATACTTTACAAAGACGTCTCATTTGTTGGAAAGGTATTTTGCAATACACACAAAAAATGACACTTTTATCAATATTCGATCAAATGTCATAAACGTAAGTAATAAACTTTATTACCACTCATATTTAACAATGACTAGTTTTATTAATTCTATTAGATAATAATAATATTTTTTTACATATGATGAAATTACTAATCGAGTTGCATAGGTGTCTCAGCCTACTATAAAGATAGAGGAGTTATAAACTTATCAAATGATGTACTAGATTATATATCTTATAAGATTGTTTGTGGAAGGAAAAAAAACTCTCTCTACGACCTTGGCTCCTAGGCAAAAGTCGCATATGATCATGTAATGGCTTTTAGGATTAGGGGTCATCCTAGTTCTTCATTTACTTGAGTGTAAGTGTTAATACGAGAAAATCAGGTCATAACATTAGAGCTGTCTCGAGTCAGTGAGTAGTCAATTGAAGACCGAGTTAAGATGGCAGTAGAGCGGCAAATTCAAGCATTCATATCTCGATGGAGTCTAAATTTTCAAACACTGCATGGTTTTAACTCATAAGAGACTCAAGGCCCGAACGCTCTAATAAATTGCTTATTATAACAACAATTCTTCTGAGATGTGTTGATCTTCAACTTAATTTTTTTATTTATCACTCATAAGATGTGAAAAATAATTTTGTTAATTTTGATATTATATGCAACTCTAATTGTATTACATCTTTTCAGAAATAATATAGATAAAAGGATAGCACTTGAAGAACTTGATTTGATACTATATTCTATCATTAAGGTGTATATTCTTTTAAAGCATGCTAAACTTGTGTTGATTAGTTTTTGCATTTTCTTATATGTATTTTCAACTTTATATTCATATATGAGCAGGATTGTTTCAAAATTGAAAAAGTAATGTAGTTTGAATCATATATTTATTTTTTTAATAACTTATCGTATTATACTTGCTATAGGATGAGATGTGATGATAATAGATGTATTAGTTTTTGATATTTGAGTTGGGATGTAATGGATTTGAATTATATTATTTTTGAACCATGTATGATGTTTTAAATATTACTTTTTTTGTTAAACATTGTTAGTATATAATAAAAAATTATTTATATAAGGGTAAAATTTGTCTATGGTAGAATTAGTTTTTTAAATTTGTTATTACTTGTCTATTTATATCTTCTTTTCCTATATAAACCCTAAGTTTTATGAATATAATTATCTAACCATCATTTATTTTCTTCTTTCTCTTGTCTCTCTTTCCTTCTCTTTTCATCATATTTAGATTATATTTGTATTGTTTTTATGATATTAGAGCATGGTCCTGCCAAACCGAAAATTTTGAATTTGAAAGGATTTCAATATCATCGTCGAGATTTGTGATTTTCAATTGTCTGAAGGACTATCATTATGAGATTTCTTCAGCGTTTTCTATGTCATTATTGGTTTAAAAAAATCGACCCACTGCATTTGTAGAAGCATTATATTTTCTTATGTTTTAACCGTTAGATTGCCGTGAAACTTTGAGAGAACGTTCTTCGCACCCAGGGCTATATTTTAAACGGTGGAGATCATATTTTCAGTTCTTTAAATCCACTTGATGACTGAAAAGTATGACTATTGATTTTGTCTTCTACTTAGAAATCCGATAGTCAATCACAATAATGATTTTTTAAATTTGGAGCATCCAACATGGCAATAGTAGTTCCTCCTACAGACTCTGGAGGGACTCAATCATCCAATGCCACAATTGCAACTCTTACCAAACAGTTTCAAAAGTTTCTTGCATCTCATCCACATGTCGTGTCTACTTCTTCTCTCAAATATTTGCCCTCTAATGGTACCTCAGGTATACCTTCCACTATTTGGATTCTTGATTTTAGAGCTTTGCATCATATGTCGCTTAATGTCAATTCTTTTATATCTATAAATTCTTCTCCTTCTATGTCGATCGTGACCGCAGATGGTTTTTCCATGCCATTAGCTAGTGTTGGCTCTATTTCTACATCTAATTTGACTTTGATAATGTATATCATATTCCTAATCTTAGTTAGAAGCTTATCTCAGTTGGTTAATTATCTGATTCAAGTTTCTCAGTTTCTTTTACTTCATCTTCTTGGTATGTGCAGGATCCATGATCTCTAACATAGATTAGGATAGTCCATAGATAGGGGGGATTATGTGTATTAGAACAACTAAAAGTTTCAAATGTTGCAACATCTAATGTTGATTTGTCATTCTTTCAGTTAAACTCTACTTCTTCTGATATTTATTTGTGGCATTCTCGTCTTGGACATATTTCTTCTTCTCGTTTAAAATACTTAGCTTTAAAGGAGATTTAGAAAATTGCAAACTTATGATATTTCAGATTGTTGTGGTTGCAAACTGACAAAATTCTCTGCCTTGCCTTTCTATAAAAGTATCTATGTTTCTCTTACACCATTTAAATTAGTTGGTTCTGATGTGTGGGGTCCATCTTCGATTCGTACACCTAGTGGATCTCATAACTATGTTTCCTTTATTGATGATTGTACTCATTACACTTGGGTCAATCTTATGAAACATCATTATGATTTTCTTGATATCTATCATATGTTTCATGTCATGGTAAAAACTCAACATAATATTGTTATTAAATATTTTCGATCTAATTTGGGTGGTGAATATACATCTAATCTTTTTTCTAAACTATTTGCCTTAGATGGTACAGTTCATCAACGTTCTTGTACTGATACTCTTGAACAAAACGGTGTTGCTTAAAGAAAATATAGACATTATTGAAACTGCACATTCTATCCTGTTATCTGCATATACTCCTAGCGAGTTCTAGGGGGAAGTTATTCTTACTACAGTCCATTCTATCAATAGATTTCCATCTTTTATTACATCTAATTTGTCTCCTTTTGAAAAACTATATGGTTATGTTCCTGATTATTCTGTCTTGAGAGTTTTTGGATCCACGTGTTTTGTCCTCCATCCTCATGTTGAACGTAGTAAGCTTAGTTCTCGGTCTGCTCTTTATGTTTTCCTTGGCTATGGTGAGGGTCAAAAAGGATATCAATGTTATGATCCAATTAGCCAAAAATACTATGTCTTACGTAATGATATTTTTCTTGAACACATTCTATTTTATTTCATTCCCTCTAACACTCCTAATCTTAGAAAATTTGATCTCACTCATATTAATCCTTTTTTCACAGACTCTGATGATATGTCGTCTCATATTTCCCTACAATTAGACCACCCTAGTATCTCTTTTTCTAATGATGTTATTTGCAGGATTTGACACTCATACATATTCTGGTCATCAACTTCCCGATGATCCCCCTGCTCCTACTGCTTCCAATAATGCTCTTGTGATAGTGGATCCTCCTCCTCGTTACGCTCAACGATCTCGTAAGTTTAGTCAATTGCCTGATTTTGTGTATTCTACTTATTCTAGTTTATTTTCTTCCTTTTTGGCTTCTATTTACTCAATTGTCCGAGCCCTCCTCTCATAGAGAGGTTGCTCTTGAGCCTCTTTGGAAGCAGGTTATGGCGAAAGAACTTTCTGCTTTGTATTAAATAGGTACTTGGGATCTTGTTCCTCTTCCTTTGGGGAAGCGTGTGATTGGTTCTCGATGGGTGTATAAGATTAAAACCAAATTTGATGGGTTAGTTGAGCGGTATAAAGCTCGTTTGGTTGCTAAAGAATTTTCCCAACAATATGGCATGGATTATGAGAAAACCTTTACTTTAATTTCCAAGCTTGTTACTATCCGTACTCTCATTGCAGTTGAATCTGTTTGTCAATGGTCTATTTTTCACATGGATATTAAAAATGCTTTTTTAAATGGATATTATTAAGAAGAAGTTTACATAATGCCTCCACTAGGTGTCACTCACAATCCTGGTAAAGTTTGCAAACTAAAAAAGGCTCTTTATGGCCTTAAACAAACTCCTCGAGCATTGTTTGACAAGTTCTCTATTGTTATTGGATCTCTTGACTTTCTTCCTAGTCAGTATGTCTCTGCTTTTTTTGTTCGTTGTACTTCGTCAAGTGTCATGTTACTCTCTCTTTAAATTGATGACATGATATTATAGGGGTTGATATAAGTGGAATAGAAGAATTGAAATTGCATTTGACTCAAGAGTTTGAAATAAAAGATTTAGGTCTTTTAAGTTATTTTTTGGGACTTAAAGTAGCTTATTCTAGAGTAAGCTAATCTATTGGGACTTGAAGTAGTTATTGTTGAAGCAATTTATAGTCCATGGTGTTGGATCGAAGAAAACGAATAGAGGGGGGGGGTGAATATCGTTAAAACTTTTTCGGACTAAGAAAGAGCAAATACGCAGCGGAAAGAAATAAAATACACAAGAACACAAGTCGATTTTTACTTGGTTTGGAGTCGCGGTCGGCTCCTACTCCAAGGCCACGGTCCTTGACCGTTTACTTTAGGCAATTCTATATTCGGAAAGATCTTTACAGATTGAGAGTACAAATATAGAATTTGAAAACTAAATCACAACACTTTCGTAAATTTAAAACCTTACCGATGCTCGAGATGGATCGAATTCCGGAGCAGAGGGTTGTCGTCGGCGCTGAAATCTCGAAATGGAATTTTGCCGGAGCGCAGCGCGAGAGCGAAAGTGTTTGGAGAATTGGAAAGAATGGATTGTGAAGCCTTAGGGTCGAGCCCCTTTTATAGTGCTCATACGGGCGCCTGTGATGTTGGGGGCGCCTAACACATGCCCTTCGATCCGCAAATCCTTATCCACGGGCTCGTCAGCGCTTATCCACCTCCACTTGGGCGCCTGAGCTGATGGGGGCGCCCGTGACCTCACGGGTGCCTGATTCGGCTTTGTCCAGAGGCTTCGCAACTATGTTTTGGGTTCTGCCTTCACTCTTGGGCGCCCGTATCCATACGGGCGCCTGTGTCCATTCGGGCGCCTAGGCCCAGTGAAGTCCCCCACTTGCAGACGACCAGTCCTTCGACCCTGCAACTTAGGTTAGTCCCAAAACATAATGATCATTAGTTACAACCGTAGCTGTCTTGGTTTTGACTTCGGGTCTCCCAAATGGAACCCTAGGTCGAACCGACGCCTACTGTTCCCTCGACGGGGAACACGTCCTCACCTACTCCTCTCAGGAGAGTTTACCTTTTGCCAACCAACTCCTCCGGTTGGACTTTTGCCCAATCCACCTGACCAGGTCTTCGTGCCCAACTTCCGGTCAGGTCTTCTTGCCCAATTTCCGGTCAGGTCTTCGGTGCCCAGCCCCTTGCCAGGACTTCTTGCCCAGTCCTCGACTAGGACTTCTTTGCCCGACTTCCGGTCAGGTCTTCTTTCCCAGTCCTTAACCAGGACTTCTTTGCCCAGCCCTTTCCGAGGACTTCTTGCCTTGTGTACCTAGGACTTCTTCCTACACACTCAGTGAACAAGTTAGATCACAATAACATCTTAACTTCTGAGCCCTTTGCCATTATCAAAACCCAGGTTTGACTTAGGTGCTGCCTACACCAACAATCTCCCCCTTTTTGATTTATGGCAACATGGTTCAAAAAGTTAAGTTAATGAAGCAAGTAAATAAACAAGTACGTAATTTCCTCCCCCTTGAAGAAATTCTCCCCTTGAATTTTTCAAGAATACGTGGGGTTTTTAAAAACATTTCTAAGTCCTTGTCTATCATAAAATGAAAAGATTTTTCAAGTTTTCAGCACTTAGAAAATTTTCAAAAGGGATTTTCAAGTTAGAAAAATTTTCTAAAATATTTTCGAGTTGGGAACTTAGAAAATTTTCCAAACATTTTTTGAGTTAAGTAACTTAGAAAATTTTCCAAAATATTTTGAAGTTAACACTTAGAAAATTTTCAAAACCAATTTTGAAGTTAACACTTAGAAAATTTTCAAAACCATTTTTGAAGTTAACTTAATTTTTGAAAAAGGAGATAAAAGTTTTTGAAAAAAAATTTAATTTGAAAATTTTGAAAAAATTTTAAAACCTTCTTTTCTCTCCTTTCCAATCTCTCCCCCTTTGTCATATATCAAAAAATAGCAAAAAATTGAGTAAGGAAAGTAAAGTGCTGTATTGAACTAATTCTAAGCATAAACTGACCAAATCAATTTAAATTTTCTCTTTCGGGTCCTGTCTAACCCAGTTAGCTACTTACTAACTGTTATAAACAGTAGCTTTCGCTAGGGTTAGTCAAGTTAAGTGATCTGATCAAGTTAGATTTTCTAAGCTTGACACTTAACCTGATTACTGTTCAATTGGTATTTATTGCCCCAATTACTGCAGATGCACTGACTTAAAGCATCTTGAATCAAGGCATAGACCTAAGCATCTCAACCCAGTCTAGGTTATCAATCAAAAGTACCCTAAGGTGCTTGTGAGATGCTGGCTTCTAGATCTATAGGTGCATGCAGTTCTAGGGTTAGGGCCTAAGCTAAGTCCATTTGCGAAAAAGCCCTAGTTTTGAAGGGGTAAGTTTTTCAAAAACTAAGTCGAAAATCATTTTAAATTTCAAGATAAAAATATTTTTCAAATAAATATCAGATAAGAAAAAAATAGTTAGAAAAATAAGTAGAGCAGTCCTATTCTACTAAGCATAACCCTAACTGCCTTCTTAGTGAGCTGAACTCAGACTCAGGTAAGGGTTTGGTGAAGATATCAGCTAAGTTTGATCTTTGAGTCTACATGCTTAAGGACTATTTCACCCTGGCTACATGATCTCTTACGAAGTGATAACCTCTATATGTTTTGTTCTAGAGTGTTGGATTGAGTTCTTAGTTAGATTAATTGAACTTATGTTATCAATGTAGACTTGGGTTTGGGTGTAATCAAGCTGGAAGTCCTTAAGAGTGTGCATCATCCATAGGAGTTGTGCTCACACTCTCCTAAAGCAACATATTCTGCTTCGGTTGTAGATAGAGCTACGCAGTGTTGCTTTCTACTGCACCAACTGACTAGACTATTTCCTAAAAGTTGGCAGCTTCCACTTGTACTTTTTCTATCTAGTTTGCATCCAGCATAGTCAGAATCAGAGTATCCTGACAGTCAAAAGTTGAGGTCCTTGGATACCAAATCCCTACATTTAGGGTGCCCTTAATGTATCTAAGTATTCTTTTTAGGCTGCTAAGTGTGTTTCCTTAGCACAGGTTTGGTATCTAGCACACATTCCTACAGCGAAAAGGATATCAGGTCTGCTAGCTAGCTGTAAGGTAAAGTAGACTTCCAATCATACTTCGATATAGTTTAAGGTCTACAGGTTTACCTTCAGTGTCACTATCAATTTTTACATTTGTGGTCATAGGGGTACT
>JAGFNQ010003901.1:32329-61674 GCA_024364735.1 Boesenbergia rotunda
TCAAACATGTATATGTTTCATATGACAAATAGTAATGCAGCTTCATCAGACTGATGATTGATATAGAAAAATTTCTGATTTTTCTATGAACTATCAGTTATCAGAAAAATTTCTGTAGTTCTGATTCGTTCAAGATCAGACTGCATTAACAATTGAAATTCAATAACAGGGGTGTAGACTTCATTGATAGTTGACATTTCAGAAAAATTTCTGAACCATGGTTTGGGTTTCATGACTGAAAAATATTCCTCATCAAGGAGCAAGAGATCAAGAAACATGATTCAAACAACCCATTCATGTGAATTTCAAAAATTACAACACGGGTTTGTATCGAATCAGTATTAAATTTGCTCCAAGTATGATGAGTATGTTCCAATCATAATCGGTTTGTATCAGATTCGTTTATATCAGTATGATCAAGTAATCTGATACAATGCGATGAAAGGGGATCGAACTCAAGAGTTTTTTGACCCAATCAGGGAATTCCCTGATCTGAGTTGATCTGATTAGTCATCGGACCGATCAGAGGGATCCTTGATCGATCACCAGACCGATCAGGGTGAGTCCTGATCGGTCGGTGGACCGATCACGTCTAATACAGAAAGTTTGTTTCAGAAACTTGCTTGTTCCGATCAGATTACAGAAATGAAAGTTAAAAAATCTGATTTTGGTTCAAATCTCAACCACTCCTAGACCCTTATACAATTAGATTTGATCCATTTGTTCCAAAAAGGGGTCTCTCAACCAAAATGTATATTTTCATATCATCAAAAAAAAATCATCAAAGACACTCATTTCCTTGGGGATTAAACTTCTTAAAACTAGGCATGTACAAGTTTGCATCAACATGTTTTAAGTGAGTTCAAAATATATGTCAAGTCGATAATCCCCAAAGTTTCCTATCAGGTTTGTATCAAAATCCCAAAATAAATTTTGTGCATCAATTCAGTTCATAATGTTGTATTTCGTCCAACATGCATTTATCTCATTTAGAAAGTTCCAAATACATTTCAGAAACATACATTGATCACACAAAAACATGAAGTTGCCATGGAATTGTCTAAATTCTCTATAAGGAGACAGTTAACTAAACTATCTTCATGTATTTATCCAATCTAGACAATTTCAGAAAATTCAAAATATTGATCACCAAGACATGAAATTGTCAAAAATCTATAAATGCAAGCAATTAAAGGAACCTAACTTAGACCTCAGATATTGCAATAATGAGGCTAAACATCCTAGACAATTCATATTTTTAGTTCAAGTTCGTATCATCAACCCAAAGCATGTTTACATATTAAATTTGTATCCAAAAATAATTTTCCCCCGATCATTTGTTTGGAGCACCCATTATCAACCACCCATGTTGGTGGATGCTCCCCCTCAATCAATGCTATACAATTCTAAAGATAGAGGTTTTAGGTACCCAAATTTTGGGACCTAAAGCATTTACAATGCAAGACTTTGGCACCCATGCCTTAGTCATTTTCTTTCTAACCTTTTGAACCTTAGACTTATTTTGTGATCTAAAATGGGTTCTAGTCATTAAAGATATGACACTAGGTTCTTTAGGTTGGTAAGCCTAACCAACCTTATTGTAAGCCGCCTTTTGTGAGTTTAAGAACATATCTAGGGTTTTGGAACTTGTTGAAAATTTCTCAAGAATATTCTTGAGATTTTCAATTTCACCCTTCAAACCCTTATTTTCATCCTCAAGATTTTTAACATGCAAGTCATCAATTACCTCATTCTTAGAGGTTTTCAATTCTTTTACTTCTAATCTTAATGATTTAACCTTATTCTTAGATTTTTTGAGTAGACTAGTTAAGCATGTTATTGTTCTATAACACTTGTCTAACTCGGGAGAGATTACCTCTTCATCATCCGAAGATGATGAAGGCGCGGTTGAAGAGCTACTCGCTTCGTCTCCACTCTCCTTGTTTGACTCTTCTAACGCCACTAAAGCCACGTGACAGTGGGTCTTCTCCTCCTCATTGTCCTTCTTCTTCTCCTTCCTCTTCTTCTTGTTGTCACCTGCCACTAAAGCAAATCCTTTCTCCTTTGGGCTTTGGTTAGAGATCTTATGTAGTTCCATTTCACAAAATAGATCTTCTAACTTAACAAAAGATAAATCCTTGGAAACCTTGTAAGCATCCACCATGGATGACCACAAGGCGTTCCTAAGGAAAACTTTGAGAACATACCTTATAAGATCTCGGTTCTCTACCTTCTCATTTATGGAGTGTAGACCATTGAGGATCTCCTTGAATCGTCCATGGAGTATACTTACAGTTTCATCATCTTCCATGGACAGCTTTTGAAGTTGGCTGAGAAGGAGGTCCTTCTTGGTTGTCCGGGTTTCATGCGTTCCTTCATGGAGCTCAATGACCTTGTTCCAGAGGTCCTTGGCAGTGGAAAAGGGGCCGACTTTGATCAACTCTTCCTTGGTCATCCCACATTGTAGGGTGACCACAGCTTTGACATCGGCTTCCCCTTTTCGAATCTGTTCAACCGACCAACTTGAGAACTCGAGCTCTTTTCCTTCAGCATCTCTTGGAAGGATGAAGCCCTCCTTCATAGCAAACCACATATTAATGTTGGTCTTCAAATAATACTCCATCTTCGATCTCCAATATTAGAAATCAGTGCTGTCGAAGAATGGAGGTCGGCTGGTGCTGAACCCTTCTCCTCCCATGGCCATCGTTGTTGACTCTCGGATGTTAAGCCGTTTGAATAGAGCCCCAATCTCTGATACCACTTGTTGGTGCTTGGATGGCTACAGAGGGGGGGGTGAATGTAGCTAGACACAAATCACTTGCTCTCTTTGAAACTTCTACACTAGGTTAGCAGCAGTGGAAACAAAACAAACAGAGAAACAAACTTAACAGAAATGCAGAAACGGAGAATACAAACCACAGACACTAACACCGCGATGTACAAGGTCCGGAGATAACTTGCCCCTACTCCTTGGCATGCCCGTGAGGTGGGCGATCCCTTGATCGTCGACAGATCAAGCCCCAGGTGACCCCGGATATAACAGCACCTCCTTCTCAGTGGAGAAACCTCTCCACAAGCGTCTCAATAGGATACAAGATAAGCTCACGAGACTAAGAAGGAATGCGCACAAAGATGTAACAAGAACGCTCAAGCACAAAGCAACAGAGAGCACACAAACAACCCAGCCGAACTCCTCAAGTTCTCTGTCAGTTCTCCCTTGTCGCTCCTCTGCTTCCAACTTTGTCTTAAGCCTCTTCTCCTCGTCGCCAAGCCTCGTCAACATCCTCTGAGCACAGCCTGAACCCACTGACCTCCCTGAGCACTCAGTCCACTGAAGACCTCTTCAGCTGAGCCTCCGTCAGTCGCCAGCCGCTCCTCAGAAGCAGTTGAAAGCTGAGAAGAGAATCCATCTAAACCTGCTCAATGAAAAGTCCCATTTGACTATCCTCCATTGTTTGAATCATCCCTGTAAAGCCTGCACACTCCAACAGAACCTTAGCAAATGCATATCAAATAATATCACATAATATCATCAGGTAGCAGAGAAAACGCAGACGCGATCAGAAGTCTGACAGCGATTTCGAATTAAAGTTCAGCTTCTGATCGGTCACCAGACCAATCAAAGAGGTCCCTGATCGGTCACCAGATTGATCAGGATAGGCCCAGTCAGATCAGGCTCCAGCCTGATCAGTCCCCAGTGAGAAAATTGGGATCGCAACTTCTCGTGATTGATCACCAGATCGATCTCAGGTCGTGGATCGGTCACCAGACCAATCCACCCCTTTGCTGAGGGTTTTTTCATCTTAGCAGGCCGAACCTACTGATCGGTCACCTGACCGATCAGGCCACTCCCTGACCGATCAAGCTCCAGCCTGATCGGTCATAGTGAGGAGCTCCCGATGTTTGATCGGTCCAGCAGACCGATCAAGAGTTTCTCTCCAAGGCTACTGACCTCTCCCTGATCGTTCACCAGAATGATCAGGAGCTCAACAGAAACCTTTCTGTTCTCTCCCTGATCGGTCACCAGACCGATCAGCCTCCTCTAGATCGGTCACCAGACCGATCCACAACAGGAAATCATGTCAATCTCCCTGATCAGTCACCAGACCGATCCAGAGACTTCCAATTCAACCCTAAGTCAAGAGAACGAGCTCCCTAGCTCTCTCTGACTCATGCTCAGTCCCCCGGACCAAGACTCCGTGCCCAGCTTCACTCACTGGGACTTCATCCAACCTAGCTTCCCAAGTTAGGACCTGACTTCACTCACCAGGGTTTTATCCAACTTAGCTTCCTAAGCTAGGACTTGACTTCACTCACCAGGACCCTGCTTCGCTCACCGGGATTTCAACCTAGCTTCACTCACTAAGATTTCAATCAACCTAGCTTCCCAAGCTAGGACCTGGCTTCACTCACCAGGACTTCACCTAGTCCCACTAGATGTGCCTAGTCCCACTAGGTCTTTTCCACTTCACCTAGTTCCACTAGGTGTGCCTAGTCCCACTAGGTCTTTTTCCATGCCAGCGTGCGATCTCCCGATCCACCTGGACTTAACCTGAATTTATTCAACCAAACTTAAATCGTTGTCAACACTAAAACAACAATCGGGCCAGACTGCATCAATAATGACAAGCCCTCTCCTCTTTGGGCTTTCCCTTCCTACCCTGTTCTCTCTTCCCTTTTCCCTCCTTGCCCATGTCTTCAAATGAAAGAAGGAGAAGAAGATGGAAGATGAATGAAACTTACACGCGGAGAAGAAGCCCTAGAAAAAGTAGATGCTAGTAGACAGAAGCGGGATGCGCAAGCTTTGAAAATCGAAAATGCAAGAAGACAGAAGGACGCTTTCGCCTTCCCTTTTTATAGGGAAGAAGCCGTCCTCGTGCAGACAATGGAGGCACGACACGTGGACAAGTATGACCGCCCATCTAGAGGCATTACCCTCCTTTATGGTCGTCGATTGGTATGGCCCTGCGGCATGTATCAGAAGGAGATCACGAAGAAAAGATTTGGTCACATGGCAAGGTCATATTCACTGAAATGTTTTCTTGCCATTAAGATACCCCATACACTTTTAATAGATGATGGACAACTATTATTGTCGGGCATCGGAACTCATAGGGACTTTTGGACTAATTTGAAGCACCGCCTCACCCCGAGGGACGAATGTTTTGATTCCTCGGACCCGACAAGTCGTCAAGAGAGAAAGAATGACAATATGAACCCCACAGATGCATAGATTCCTCTCGTTGTACCATCAGCCTAATCAGTCAGCCACACTTCCTTCGATTAGACTTGAAGGGGGACTTGTGATAGGGATGAGCATCCCAGGGTGGACACGTGGCACGGGGAAGCTACGTGGCAGGGTCCCCCGAACCAGAGCTTCAATGTCAGATCGAGACTATCTCGGGAGAATGGATTAGAGCCTTGATGTTAGATCGACGATCGGGCTCCCAAGACTACCTCGGGAGAATGAAAAAAAGCCCCCAATGTCAGACCGGGAATTGGGCTCTCGAGACTATTTCAAGAAAATGAATGAAGGCCCTGAGGTCAGCTCAGGAGACGAGACTCCGAGACCGACTCAGGAGAGTAGAGCCCAAAGATCAACATAAGAGTTAGAAAGCTCGACTTCAAGTAGTTGTTCCTCTTTCCAGAATAGAAAAATCATTGGTTAATTATTGCCCGCAACACACGGCAATTAAGGCCTTAATGATCACAGCGGTCGTTATCAAAGGATAGGATATCTATCAAATAACCGATGATTAAGAGACGTGAAAGAGAACGTGGGGAGACGTGTGACCAAGACCTCGGATATATAAGGTGTCTCAGCATCCAGGTAAGGGGGTAAGCTTTCTAAACGAATAGAAACTTCGATTCCTCGTCGTCCTCCAAAAGAGATAAGATTCCTGACTTGAGAGTCGGAATGAGCTCCACCGGAAAATCATCTGGTGTGTCTCCTTTAACGCTCGTGTTAATCTCGTAAGACGTGAACATTTTTTCCCTGTCATCATCGTCGTGGGTTGTATTTTGATGACTCGCTGCCCAAGTCGCTCGCTTCCAAAACAAAATCCATAGAATTAAATTCTCTAAGACTGCTTCAAACTACACGTGTCATATACATTTGCCCACTTATAAACTGATCAAACTTAACTTTCGTGACCTAGATTTCACTACTGATTCCGTGGCCAAGGATTGACTTTGACATTATTACAATAATATTATATTTAACATAGATAAAGAAAAAAAATCTAAAGAATATGCTCCGTGAGTTTCCTTCTAATTGTAGAATTTTCATGGACTAATTATAGTTCTTATCCACTTAGTTTGCAAATTTAGGCTCTGTTTACCAAAAAGGTGGATAAATAAGAAAACAAAAATTGACGAAAATAAGAGATTTTTGTTTTTAAAGTCGTATTGAAATTTCAAATTTTCATAATACTATTTTGATAGCGAATTAGAGCTTAAGAAAAGGCAGAAGATGAAGCATGAGAAAAATACATTGTATGTGTCAAGTAGTATTAAATTTGATTGAGGCGAGCTATTAGTTAGTTAAATTTTGCAAAGGTGAGGAAGGAGATCATTGGCACACTGAATTTGACCTTAAAAAAAAAAGAAAGGATCATTGGCACGCGCGAACGTCGGCGCGGGGCTGGGCCGGGTGTCGTGGGACAGCCGGGTGGCGGCGTACGCGCAGAACTACGCGAACCGGCGGGCGAGGGACTGCCAGTTGGTGCACTCCGGAGGGCCCTACGGGGAAAACATCTTCTGGGGGTCCACCCGCTCCTACACGGCGGCTGACGCCGTGGGCGCCGGGGTGGCGGAGCGGCCCTAGTCAGGCCCGGCTTAAGGCACAGGCCACTAAGGCCTGTGTCTAGGGCCCCAACAAATCTAGGGCCCACCGCCCATTATTAGTATATATATAATATTAAATTTAATTATTTTTTTTATCTGCATGCAGTCATGCAGCCCTGCGTGGTTGCAATTGCCAAAAATCATGCGCCATGCAGCCATGCGTGATTGCAATTGCCAAAAATCACGCGTTTGCCACTCAAAAATCACACGTTTGCTTCACCCAAAAATCATGCGTGATTAAATGTGATTTCTTGGAAAATTCATTGAAATATTGAATCATTGCCGAAACGCGCGTACATGCCAATTGCCAAACCAATTGCCAAATCATGCCAACGCACCAATAATTAACTTCATATTAATTATAATTATTTTATTATCATAAAAATTTTATTTAGGATTATAAAATGTCAAGGCTGATCACTTTTTTCATTCTATTTTTCTTGGCATCACTTTTTTCTTGGCATTATTGGTTCATTAGCTCAATTTTCTCAAGTGATTTTTTAAGAAGACATCCTTCTTCTCAAGGCTCAAACCTCCCTCACTTGGTATTCGGTAATAATTTTTTACTCTTTTTCTTCTTCCAATCTTGAATTTTCTTCGAATTTTTTTTTATTATTCTGTATAATGAATAATGAATAATAAATTTTCTTCCAAACTTGAATTTTTTATTTTTTAAAAAATTATTATAGATTACAAAATAATTTAGCCTATGGCCTCGTGGAAGCTTGAGACGGCCCTGGCCGTAGTACAACTACGCCAGCAACAGCTGCGCCTCCGCCCGGGTGTGCGGCCACTACACGCAGGTGGTGTGGCGGTCGTCGACGGCGATCGGCTGTGCGCTCGTCCGGTGCGACAGCCGCGCCTTCTTTATCATCTGCAACTACAATCCCCCCGGCAACGTCATCGGCGAAAGGCCGTATTAGCCATAATTACAATAATAATTAAAAATACTTATAATAATATATAAGGCCTAATAATAATTTTTTTAAAGGCCTATAAATAATTAACAATAAATAATATGGGCGTGTTTTCTGACAAGGAAATGAAATAAGATTAAATGTGATGAAATGAAAAACATGGTTAATGATTTCGATTTATTTTCTGTGTCTCCGTACATAAGAATCGAATGAATGGATGAAATGTGAATTAACCGATGAATTTATGATTAATCTAAGAATAGTAGAGTGATGAACGTCCAATTATATTATGAATACTTCTTAATGGCTTGTGAAGCCCCGGGGGCTATGGTGCAGCGGTAAGGTCACTAGTTGTTAATCTAGGCATCCGCGGTTCGATCCCCAGCTATGGCATATTTTGCAGGAATTTTTCTTCCAAATGGGGCGCGAACTCTGGGACGCTGAGTTCTAGACTGCCCACCGCGAGCGCTTCTTGATTTACCCTGGTGACCAGTGGGAAACTTCCGTGGGGTCGGGCCGGTCACCCCATGTTTAATTTGTCTGCTGCCTGGTTCATCATGTTTTTTTTCTTAATGGCTTGTGAAGCGGTAGGGCGACTAGTCGCTATCCCAGGTATCCGCGGTTCGATCCCTAGCTATGGCCTATTTATAGGAATTTTTCCTCCAAATGAGGCGCGAATCCTGGGACGCTGGGCTTCTAGACAGCCCACTGCGAGCGCTTCCCGATTTACCCTGACGGCCGGTGGGAAACTTCCGTGTGGCCGGGGCGGTCACCCGAGGTTGGTTGAAAAAAACCTCGTTAATCATTCTTAGGGAGTGTTTGGGAGATCTTCTGCTAGCTGCTTTTTAAATTCTAGCTACATAGAAGCACTTTTGAGTGTTTGTGAATACCAGATTCTGCTTTAACTTCTATAACTTTTAGCCAAAAGCTGGAAGTAAGAATTTGCGGCAATTTACCAAAGGGCGTACCCAAGAATTAGTATTTACCAAAAGGTGTACCATGGTTTCAATGTTACCAAAGGGCGCACATATTTTAGTAAACTTCCTCTTATACCCCTACCGTCAAGTACTGCATGCATTTCTCTTTCTCTTTCTCTTTGTCAGTAACGAATTTCGAGACAGACCATAAAGAGATGTTCCTTTATATTTTGATTTTTATATTATGGAACCTTTCTCAAAACAAAAAAATATTGAAATTAATTAAAATATTTTTATTAAATTAAAACTAAAAGAACATTTCAGCCACCCGCGTTGGGCCTGAAATGGTTCCATTTCAGGCCAACATGAGCTGAAATGTTTCCATTTCAGGCCCAACGTGCCCAATATTAAGGGTCTTTTCTCGATTCTTTGTTATTACATTTTAACACCTCGGAGAAGTCCAAATAAACAATGGATAGTAAATTTGAACTCCTTGTAACCTCAGAAATCCACAGGAACTGAAAGTTTTACAATCGGAGCTCTCTAGGTCAATCTGTGGCCTTTTAGAGTCATTGGGCCTGAAATGGAAACATTTCAGGCCCACGTTGGGCCTGAAATGGAATCACGTGGGCCTGAAATGTTTCCATTTCAGGCCTAATGACCCTAAAAAGCCACTTGTGTCAAAACCCACTGATTGACCTAGAGAGCTCCGATTGTAAAAATTTCAGTTCCTGTGGATTTCTGAGGTTACAAGGAGTTCAAATTTACTATCCATTATTTATTTGGACTTCTCCGAGGTGTTAAAATATAATAATAAAGAACCGAGAAAACACGTTTAATATTGGTCCTGAAATGGGCACGTTGGGCTTGAAATGGAAACATTTCAGGCCCACGTTGGGCCTGAAATGTTTCCATTTCAGGACCAATGACCCTAAAAAGCCTAATTTGTCAAAATCCACTGATTGACCTAGAGAGCTCCGATTATAAAAATTTCAGTTCCTGTGGATTTCTGAGGTTACAAGGAGTTCAAATTTGCTATCCATTATTTATTTGGACTTCTCCGAGATGTTAAAAATGTAATAATGAAGAACCGAGAAGAAATCACACATTAGGCCTTTTAGGGTCATTGGGCCTGAAATGGTTGGACACCTATTGCATTGGTGATCTCTAATATATAGATCTTTGGACATCTAAAACATCATCTCCTACCTCTGACCTCTCTATTCATATGGAGTTTTCAGAAATCCAGATATGGGAGGCCCAACGTGGGGCTAAAATGTTTCCATTTCAGGCCCAACATGCCCAATATTAAGGGTCTTTTCTCGATTCTTTGTTATTACATTTTAACACCTCGGAGAAGTCCAAATAAACAATGGATAGCAAATTTGAACTCCTTGTAACCTCAGAAATCCACAGGAACTGAAATTTTTACAATCGGAGCTCTCTAGGTTAATCAGTGACCTTTTAGAGTCATTGGGCCTGAAATGGAAACATTTCAGTCCCATGTTGGGCCTGAAATGGAATCATTTCAGGCCCAACGTGTGCCTGAAATATTTCCATTTCAGGCCTAATGACCCTAAAACGCCACTTGTGTCAAAATCCACTAAATGACTTAGAGAGCTCCGATTGTAAAAATTTCAGTTCCTGTGGATTTCTGAGGTTACATGGAGTTCAAATTTGCTATTCATTGTTTATTTGGACTTTTCCGAGGTGTTAAAATGTAATAATGAAGAACCGAGAAAACACCTTTAATATTGGGCATTTTGGGCCTGAAATGGGTACATTGGGCCTGAAATGGTTCCATTTCAGGCACAATGACCCTAAAAGGCCTATTGTGTCAAAATCCACTGATTGACCTACAGAGCTCCGATTGTAAAAATTTCAGTTCCTGTGGATTTCTGAGGTTACAAGGAGTTCAAATTTGCTATCCATTATTTATTTGGACTTCTCCGAGGTGTTAAAATGTAATAATGAAGAACCAAGAAGAAATCACACATTAGGCCTTTTAGGGTCATTGGGCCTGAAATGGTTGGACACCTATTGCATTGCTGATATCTAATATATAAATGTTTGGTCACCTAAAACATCATCTCCTATCTCTGACCTCTCTATTTATATGGAATTTTCAGAAATCCAGATATGGGAGGTCCATCAGTGGGTTTTGGTCAAAACTCACTGATATTTCTAAACTACTCATATTTGATTAGTGATATCTAATATATAGATGTATGGACACCTAAAACATCATCTCCTACCTCTATCCTCTCTATTCATATGGAGTTTTCAGAAATCTAGATATGTGAGGTCCATCAGTGAGTTTTGACCAAAACTCACTGATATTTCTAAACTACTCCTATTTGATTGGTGATATCAATATATAGATGGTTGGACACCTAAAACATCATCTCCTACCTCTAACCTCTGTATTCATATGGAGTTTTCAAAAATCCAGATATGGTAGGTCCATCAGTGGGTTTTGGTCAAAACTCACTGATATTTCTAAACTACTCCTATTTGATTGGTGATATCTAATATATAGATGTTTGGACACCTAAAACAACATCTCCTACCTCTAACCTCTCTATCATATGGAATTTTCAGAAATCCAGATATGGGAGGTCCATCAGTGAGTTTTGACCAAAACTCACTGATATTTCTAAACTACTCCTATTTGATTGGTGATATCTAATATATAGATGTTTGGACACCTAAAACATCATCTCCTACCTCTAACCTCTCTATTCATATGAAATTTTCAGAAATCCAGATATGGGAGGTCCATCAGTGAGTTTTGACCAAAACTCACTGATGGACCTCACATATCTAGATTTCTGAAAACTCCATATGAATAGAGAGGGTAGAGGTAGTAGATAATGTATTAGGTGTCCAAACATCTATATATTAGATATCACCAATCAAATAGGAGTAGTTTAGAAATATCAGTGAGTTTTGACCAAAACCCACTGATGGACCTCCCATATCTGGATTTCTGAAAATTCCATATGAATAGAGAGGTCAGAGATAGGAGATGATGTCTTAGGTGTCCAAACATCTATATATTAGATATCACCAATCAAATAGGAGTAGTTTAGAAATATCAGTGGGTTTTGACCAAAACTCACTGATGGACCTACCATATCTGGATTTCTGAAAACTCCATATGAATGGAGAGGTTAGAGGTAGGAGATGATGTTTTAGGTGTCCAACCATCTATATATTAGATATCACCAATCAAATAGGAGTAGTTTAGAAATATCAGTGAGTTTTGGTCAAAACTCACTGATGGACCTCCAATATCTGGATTTCTGAAAACTCCATATGAATAGAGAGGGTAGAGGTAGGAGATGATGTTTTAGGTGCCCAAACATCTATATATTAGATATCACCAATCAAATAGGAGTAGTTTAGATATATCAGTGAGTTTTGACCAAAATCCACTGATGGACCTACCATATCTGGATTTTTGAAAACTCCATATGAATACAGAGGTTAGAGGTTGGAGATGATGTTTTAGGTGTCCAACCATCTATATATTGATATCACCAATCAAATAGGAGTAGTTTAGAAATATCAGTGAGTTTTGGTCAAAACTCACTGATGGACCTCCCATATCTGGATTTCTGAAAACTCCATATGAATAGAGAGGGTAGAGGTTGGAGATGATGTTTTAGGTGTCCAAACATATATATATTAGATATCACCAATCAAATAGGAGTAGTTTAGAAATATCAGTGAGTTTTGACCAAAACCCACAGATGGACCTCCCATATCTGGATTTCTGAGAATTCCATATGAATAGAGAGGTTAGAGGTAGGAGATGATGTTTTAGGTGTCCAAAGATCTATATATTAGAGATCACTAATGCAATAGGTGTCCAACCATTTCAGGCCCAATGACCCTAAAAGACCTAATGTGTGATTTCTTCTCGGTTCTTCATTATTACATTTTTAACACCTCAGAGAAGTACAAATAAATAATGGATAACAAATTTGAACTCCTTGTAATCTCAGAAATCCACAGGAACTGAAATTTTTACAATCGGAGCTCTCTTGGTCAATTAGTGGATTTTGACATTAGACTTTTTAGGGTCATTGGGCCTGAAATGGAACCATTTCAGGCCCAACGTGCCCATTTCAGGCCCAACATGCCCAATATTAAAGGTGTTTTTTTGGTTCTTCATTATTACATTTTAACACCTCAGAGAAGTCCAAATAAACAATGGATAGCAAATTTGAACTCCTTGTAACCTCAGAAATCCACAGGAACTGAAATTTTTACAATCGGAACTCTCTAGGTCAATCTGTGGCCTTTTAGAGTCATTGGACCTGAAATGGAAATATTTCAGGCCCACATTGGGCCTGAAATGGAACCATTTCATGGCCTTTTAGAGTCATTGGGCCTGAAATGGAAACATTTCATGCCCACGATGGGCCTGAAATGGAACCATTTCAGGCCTAATGACCCTAAAACGCCACTTGTGTCAAAACCCACTGATTGACCTAGAGAGCTCCGATTGTAAAAATTTCAGTTCCTGTGGATTTCTGAGGTTACAAGGAGTTCAAATTTGCTATCCATTGTTTATTTGGACTTCTCCGAGGTGTTAAAATGTAATAACAAAGAATCAAGAAAAGACCTTTAATATTGGGCACGTTGGGCCTGAAATGGAAACATTTCATCCCTACGTTGGGCCTGAAATGGAACCATTTCAGGGCCAACGCGGGTGGTTGAAATGTTCTTTTAGTTTTAATTTAATAAAAATATTTTAATTAATTTTAATATTTTTTTGTTTTGAGAAAGGTTCCATAATATAAAAATCAAAATATAAAGGAACATCTCTTTATGGTCCATCTCGAAATTCGTTACTGACAAAGAGAAAGAGAAAGAGAAATGCATGCAATACTTGACGGTAGGGGTATAAGAGGAAGTTTACTAAAATATGTGCGCCCTTTGGTAACATTGAAACCATGGTACGTCTTTTGGTAAATACCAATTCTTGGGTACGCCCTTTGGTAAATTGCCGAAGAATTTGATGTTTTTTTTCTCTTTCTGTTTTTTTGCTTATGGTCTAAAATTAAAAGTAGACATTTATACCGTTAATAATTTATCATTTTACATAATTGCCACCATAGTTTTAAATAAAATTTTATATTTTCATATAATTTATATATTCATAATTTTTTTATAATTTTTTATAAATTTATATAAATTTTGTCATTTTTTTATATTTATATTTTTATTAATTATATATTTTTTAAACATATATATTATTAAAAATAATTAATTTTGATATAATATTCAAAATATAATAATAAATATATAAAATATTATTGATGGTGTATCAAAATTATATTTAGATATTAAAAAAATAATTTATATAGTTTAAAGATATTGTTGTCATTTAATTAAAAATTAAGTTTGGAAGCAATTATTCACCAAACACTCAATCTTTATCTTGTATCCGCTTTTAGCTTCTATTTCCAAACACTTCATGCTTTAGCTTCTCACTGACTTTAAGATAATCTCTACAAGAATCACTTTTCAAGAAGCAAAAGTTCTCCCAAACACTCCCTTAATGGCTTGTGAAGCCCATTGCGAGTGCTTTCTGATTTACCCTGACGGTCGGTGGGAAACTTCCAAAAGGCCGAACCGATCATCCAAGGTTGGAAAAACCTCGTTGATCATTTTTTTTAATGGCTTGTGAAAAATTTTTATGGATTATGTCAGTTACTCCAGAATTAGTCAAGCTAAACTGGATATGCTAACTTAAAAAAAAACATGTAAAACATGCCCTAGTGCAATGGTGCGGCTGTAGGATGCTTTTTCAATTTCCCAAATATCTAAGGATTGAGTCTAGTTTTGGTGAATTAATGAATTAATTTTTCTTAATGAATGGTTGACTAAGAACACTGGCTAATGGACCATTTGCTATGAGCACTTTCCAATTTACGCCGATGGGAAACTTTCATTGGGCCGGGTAGTTAACCTCAGGATTTGTCGACGTACTTGGATACCTCGTGCCAATTAAAAAATATATATATAACTTAATGATTTGGATTTTTTTTCTTAATGAGTAGTTGACCTAAGAATGTTGAATTGATGGATTGCTCGATGTGAAAGCTTCTATTTATTCTTATGTTCGGTAGAAAACTTTTATCCATGAGGTCGGACCGATCATCACAGAATTAATCAATGTAAATTGAATATCTGATATCAAGAAAAATAAATAAATAATTCTTTTAATCCTAGACCAATGGTGCAGTGGCAGTCCGCTTTCTCTATTTCTATTTCCTAGACGTCTAAAGATCAAGCCCTGGTTTTAATTTTCTTTTTTTTTTGGATTTATAAGGGGTATCCAGGCTTGTGTCCGACTAATCCACTTGACTGATCGGTCCTGTCCCACAGCCTTCAACGAGAGTCCCCACCGGTCAATGAGGGTAAATCGCGGGACGAAGACACGTGACGACTTCACCACTGATGATATCGGTACTCGATGGTCCGACCACGCAGCAGCCTGTGACAATTTCTTCCGTCAGCATACTGCACGCTCTACCAGGGAGGAATCGAGCCCAGGAAGTGAGGGATCACCTAAGTGAGCCATTACCAATCGCGTCATGCCCGCGGGAGCAAGTCCTAGCTTTAGTGAATTAATGGATGGTTGATCTAAGAATTATAGATGAATTAATAGATGATTGATCTAAGACTGATAGGTTGATGGACTGCTGAGCAACATAAGCGGGATACTAGTACAATCTAAAATAAATATGGTTTATAAAATTAAGGAAGATTTGATTAATAGTGATAAAATAAAATATTATGATAGCTACCCTAGAATGAAATAAAACTTAATTGTTTCTTCTTATTTATCTTATGATAGTTTCACCATAGGTCTTCAATTTATCTCACATGCCCAATTACTTCTCCGCGTACCCAAACCTACTATTGATCCTCACCGGAACTCTTGTCCATTCAACTTACTATTTCTCTTGCTCCTATTCTAGATGATAAAAAGTGATTCGCTCATCTTCATATTTTCCGTTAATCCATTTTAAAATTAATACAGAGGAGATAAATCACGGAGACTACTAATCCATATGCTAAAGTTAGCACATAGGGAGGACGGACATATTAACTTTACTAAATTTTAATTCTCAAATTTTAAGACAATAATACTCATAAATTAATCATCAGTTAATCTGTGAGAACATCCTGCTCCTGCTTCAGTTCGTGCTTCCTGTGCACTCTGTATAAGGAAGGGGTCATCTCATACCCTGTCCTTCATTATCGTGATTGGGAAAAGCACTTTCTTTACGTCTGTTTGTGTCTGAGGTGTATAGATAGAATTTAGCCGCCTGAATTAAATCTAACGTCTGAATTTAATTTCAATAAAATTTTTATTTATTTTACTTTAGATATATTATATATATTTAGAATTTAAGATTTTAAAATTTAAAAATTAAATTATAGTGAATTTAAGTCAATAAAATTTTCTTAAACTTCCTTTTTGGATTATAGTGTTCAGGATAAAAAATTTTAAATGCTCAAAAAATATATATGTTATATGTATTTGGGATTTTAGAATTTAGTGGTTGAGTTATAGTAGGTTTAAGCTAATAAAATTTTTCTTCTATGGTCCAGACTTCCCTCATAGATTATAATGTTTAAAATAAAAAATTTTAGATATTCACAGAATATATTATATGTATTTAAGGTTTACAATTTAAGAATTTTTTTAAAAAATATATAAAAAAAATTAAACCCGGGTGCTTGGATCACCATGTCGCACATAGTCGTGCACGCAGTCATGCAGGATATATATATATATATATATATATATATATATATATATATATATATATATATACACCTTGCATGACTATCCGCAATGCCCAATCAGGATGCCTAGATTGAATTCAGATGATCGGACAACCCCTTATTGGGGCGCCTGGATTCAATTTAAGCACCTTGTTTATATATATATATATATATTTAAAAATCAATATTTACTCAAATATACACCCTAAATACATTTATTATATCCTATAAACACCTAAAACTTTTTTGGTTTTTTAATTTTTTTTTAGCTTGGACACTATAACTCAATTAAGGAGCCTGAACTCTAGAGGTAAAATCTTAAAATTTTTTCTATTAATTTTTTTAACTTGAACATTATAACTCAATTGGAAAACTTGAACCCTAGGGGTAAAGAATTAAAAAAATATATATTAATAATCTAGGCACCTTGATCACGCATAGGCACACACACAACAAGTGTATAGGGTATCAGGATTATATATATAGATGTTCATTACAGAACAGTTTGTGACTGTTCTATCGAAGCACTTAGAATTGATTTAGGCAATTGAAATACACAGTTATAATTTATTTATTTATTTACTTTTAGCTTTGGAATTAAGTCAATTAGATTTTGTATGTAGAATTTAAAGGTTGGGTTATAGTGTTCAAGCAAAAACAAATTTAGATGCTCATAAGGTATGTATATGTATTTAGGGTGTCTAATATTTAAGGTTTAGGATTTAAGAAATTTTTGTATTAAAAAAATTAAAAAAAGATCGAGATGCTAGGATCAAATTCCAAATGTCTCGACCACTCAGGCACCCGTACTCCACATATCTCGTGAGCACCCGAAATTTTTTTTCATTTTGATTTTTTTTATGTTTAGTCTATAATCCAACCTCAAAAATCCTAAGAATAAAATTTGATTGGCATAATGGGAAATTAAAAAAAAACAATAAATGAAAAATAAATACAAAAGAAAATTATATAAGATGCTCACGGAATGTGTAACGTAACAAATCCTTTTATTATATGGTGCCACCATGCAATGGCGGCAGACACTTTTGGCATGGTGGTTGTTGTAGATCCGTTCACGATTTGAAATCAACGGCTTGATGATTTAGAATTGTTATTTCGATATTTCCTAGAATATTGACTATTAACTTTAACTTTTCATGATGGTTATATTTCACGATTTGGAATTATTTATACGATTGAACATTACTAATATTTTTATTTAAAAAAAATTATAAATTTATAAAAAAATAAAAAAATTAATATTTATTTAAATTATCTACGTATCATCTAGTATAAGAAAATTAAAGTCGCTTAGTTGGTTAATTTCAGTATTAAAATTTCTATTTCATCCTTTAAAATTTTTGTTTTTGTTTTTATAAATTTCACTCAATTAGAGCTTCTAAAAGTCGACAGTCCAAGTAGATCTAGACGAATATTATATTAAATTTGAAATTATTTTTATTTTTTGATATTAATAATTTTTTTATCTAATATATATATATAATATATATATATATATATATATATATATATATATATATATATATATATATATATATATATATATATATATATTTGTTAAATTGTGGACCGTCTGCTCCACGCCTGTCCGTGGCATGACCAAGATGCCTCGGATTGAATCTAAGTCCATCTAAGGTGTATAGAAGTTTTTTTGTTTTTTGTTTTAATTTTTTTAGGATATATTTAGGGTTTAGGATTTTAAGATTTAGAGGTTTGATTATAGTGAATTTAAGCTAATAAGATTTTTCCTCTAAGGTTCAGTCGCTCCTCTTAAGTTATAATGTTCAAAATAATCAATTTTAGATTCTCACAAGCTATATTATATATATGTAGCATTTTAAATTTTAGAATTTAAGGATTGAGTTATTAGTGAATTTAAGCTAATAAGATTTTTCTTTAGGGTTTAGTTGTGCTTTTTGGGTTTAGTGTTCAAAATAATCAAATTTAGATCTTTACGAGATATTAAGATGTATATGTGAGAAAATTTTGATTTTTTAAAAAATAAAAAGATAAATTGAGGTGTCTCCCATCTCAGTTTCTAAAGACAGATGGCACCTCTAATCCATCGAGGATGAGTCTGCAGACGTCGGTCGTCGGTCGTCGGTCCACATATATATATATATATATATATATATATATATATATATATATATATATATATATATATATATATATATATATATATATATATATATATATAATCTGCATCGATGCGTCACATCCTCACTCGGCCCGCATGGGGTGAATTCTGCTTTTTTTGTTTTTTTTTTTGAAATCAAAATTTTCTCAAGTTAACAATTTGTTTTCTTTTTCATTTTTAAAATTTAACATTTTCCACCACTGTGCCTATCAAGTCCGCTAGCCGCCAGTCACCCATCACCCGCAGCCTGCTCCCACTCGTTTATAGACTCCTGCTCATTGACACCCACTCCCGGCAGTATCACAACAAGAATGCTGGCCGAAATTAGGCCGCGATCGTGATCGATTAGTAGCGAATTGCGGCTAGATTCCGGGCACAATTCGACCGTAAACAGGCCAAGGTCCGACAGCGGTTGGATTCCAACCACTATCCCGCTAGATTGTGACTGGAATTCGACTGTGATACCACCAAGGTTCACCTTCCCTCTAGGGCTATATTTTGGTTCAGGGTGGCGGGTGGCTGGAGGTCGCCATAGATGGGCGGGCAGCTAGGGGCGGTGGTCAGGGTATAGTTGTCACGCACGAGAGCATTTTTTATGTCTGGTAGGAAATGTATATATATACTGTGGACCCTCTACCACTGACTCATCCACGAAAGTAATTCAGGCACCTAGAATAAATCCAAGTGCCCCACTTTCAATCAGTATTATTTTTTTTTATTTTTTGGGTATATTATGTCTTTAGGATTTAAGATTTTAAGATATAGGAGTTGGGTTATAGTGGATTTAAGCTAATAAGATTTTTCTTATAGGGTTCAGATTTCCCTCTTAGGTTATAGTGTTCATGATAAATAAATTTTAGAAGCTCACGAAATGTATTATATTAATGGGGTTGAATACCCCGTGGCAGACACGAG
Source organism: Boesenbergia rotunda (assembly GCA_024364735.1). NCBI lineage: Eukaryota > Viridiplantae > Streptophyta > Magnoliopsida > Zingiberales > Zingiberaceae > Boesenbergia > Boesenbergia rotunda. The sequence continues at coordinate 51,898 of JAGFNQ010003901.1, forward strand.
GGCTGAAGTAGCCGTGTGATAAAATCCGCCGAGCAGGAATGACTCCCTTGTTGCGACATCAGAGACCCTCCCGGGGAAGGGGACCCAGAGACCAACTCGAGTAGTTATCACCCTGGAGCTAGCTTCAGGAAGACACACCCTCGAGCTCACCCTGGGGGTAAGACCCCGAGAGCACCTCAAAGAGACGAATGCCCAGGACCCCCGAGCCGAAGAACCTCAAGATCACCTCGGGGTGGGGAGCCCAAGAAACACTCAAGTAGAGGACCATTTCCCGTGGATCGGCGAAGTCATCCTCATCCATTATGACGGAGTAATTACTACCCATGATTAGCGACCATAAAGGCCTTAATCATCGCAACGACTCGGATTGCAGAATCGCGTTGACCGTTACCAGGGTGAACCATCAACCAATAATCACAGGGACGTGGCGAGGATCATGGGTGCTCGTGGATGGCCGCCGCAGGTATAAAAGGTAGTCCAACCCATCCAGTAAGGGGGTCAGACATTCTTTGCTACTCATACATCTTTCTACATTATACTTGTCCTCTCCATCGAAGCACTGACTTGAGTGTAGGAGTGGGCTCTGCCGGACAACCTCCGGCGTGTTCCCCTAATGCTCGTGTTGATCTCACAGGGCGCAGAGTTCCTCCCCTCCCGTCAGCATCCGCGTGGACTGAACCTCGGTGACTGGCCATCGGCGTATATCCTTCCGGAACAAATTTGGCGTCGTCTGTGGGCAACCAGTAAAGCACCCGAATGAGCACCGATGGCAGAGCCCGTGGGAGAACCCACGACCTTGACAAAGGAGGAACTTGATCGCCAAAGAGCTACCACCATTGGAGAAATGCTTCGACGTCTACCAGGGGAACCATTCGATTCTCCACGAGGGGCCCTGGATCGAAGGGAGACCCTCACGATCAACTTAGATCCCACTTACAGGGCCTCACCGGAATTCCGCGAAATATTGCAAGTGGATCTCGCTGACCCAAGTGGTAAGCATGGAGACATGTGATGTCTGAGGTCTCGGGTTCGAATCCTCTTAGCAACAATTAAATCCCCCCTTTATCGGGTTCCATCTTCAAAAACCCTACTGCCTCTCGGTGAGTAGACTTGGTCTGGGTGCTGCACATGCTCGGCCAAGAGCTGCAGAACCCTACTATCTCTTGGTGAGTATGCTTGGCCTTGGTGCTGAAGGGCAAGCCTCGGTGCTGCACGTGCCCGACCAAGAGCTGTAAAACCCTACTGCCTCTCGGTGAGTAGGCTTGGCCTCGGTGTTGCACATGCCCGGCCAAGGGCTGCAAAACCCTACTGCCTCTCGGCGAGTAGCCTTAGCCTCGGTGCTGCACATGCCCGGCCAAGAGATGCAAAACCCTACTGCCTCTCGGTGAGTAGGCTTGGCCTCGGTGCTGTACATGCCCGATCAAGAGCTGTAAATCCCTACTGCCTCTCGATGAGTAGGCTTGGCCTCGGGGCTGCACATACCCGGCCAAGAGTTGCAAAACCCTATTGACTCTTGATGAGTAGGCATGACCTCGATGTTGCACATGCCTGGCCAAGAGCTGCAAAAACCCTACTGCTTCTCGGTGAGTAGGCTTGGCCTCGGGGCTGCACATGCCCGGCCAAGAGCTGCAAAACCCTACTGCCTCTCGGTGAGTAGGCTTGGCCTCGGTGCTGCACATGCCCGGCCAAGAGCTGCAAAACCCTACTACCTCTCGGTAAGTAGGCTTGTCCTCGGTGCTGCACATGCCCGACCAGGAGCTGCTAAACCCTACTGCCTCTCGGTGAGTAAGCTTGGCCTCGGTGCTTCACATGCTCGACCAAGAGCTGCAAAACCCTACTGCCTCTCGGTGAGTATGCTTTGTTGGATCTTGGATGGCTAGAGAGGGGGGGGGGGTGAATGTAGCCAGACACTTGAAGTTTGGTAACACAGCGGAAGCAATAAAACAGAGTATCCAGTAAACTAAACCCTAAGTTAATCACAAGAAAAAGAACGCTAACAAGAGGATTTACAAGGTTCGGGGATAACTTGCCCCTACTCCTTGGCGTGCCCTTAAGGTGGGCGATCCCTTGATTGTCGACAGATCAAGCCCCGGTGAACACCGGATAAAATGCAACCTCCTTCTCGGTGGAGTAACCTCTCCACAGCATTTCAACAAAGATAATGTTTTAAGCACAATGAAACACAAGAAGGAGCAAGTCGTAGGGCTGCGAAGAGCAGAAAATCAGGCCTTAACTCGTCAAGATCGGCTGGTCGTGGGTGGCCAAAGAAATGCTGATAGATAGTGTCGGGAGTGACGTCCGCAAAAGGAGCTAACCAAGGATCAGGGAGATCAGGATAGATAGAGTACAAGTTAGGCGATCGACGACCGCCCAGATACTCTGCCAGAATCTCATAAGAGAAATCAAGATTTCTCTTGGCGACTCGAGTGGTGAATTCAAAGCCCCCTTGAGGCCCTTGTTGGAGGTTGTTGTAAAACTCGGAAATAAGATCATAATTTATCGTCCGCTCCAGGGAGAGGAGAAAGCCAAGGTTGTAGAAGGTTACTATCTCCATGATGGAGGGACAATGCTTGGATAGAAAGGGAACATCAATTGATTGGCAGGAGAGCAACTTGAAGGTTATGGATTGAAATGCCTGCTCACAGGCAGCATTGGGAAAACGGGAACTTGATGAAGGCTGAGGCCTTCGGGAGGGCGCGGAGGAAGAAGGGGCTTTGCCCTTTGAGCAGCCCTCCACTGGTTCTTTTCCCTTGGACGATCTTCTAATGGATTTGAAGAGATGATCATGAAAATAGATTTGATCATGACACAAATTAAGAGATCACAAAATTAAGGTTTGATCAAATTGGACAAAACAAGGTGTAATCAATGACCCAATCAGTGAACATAAGGTAAGACATTGATCAAATGAGATTAGACTTAATCAGTAACATGGCAAGGAAGGGTAACGGTAAGAATTAGGGTAACAACACAAAGAGGAAACACCATAAGAAAAACATCATGATTAGCTTCCAAAGATTATACAATGATGAAGTAATCAACAGATTAATACAACACATAACTTACTTAGGTGCCATGATGTTGATTTGAGAAGATTCTGAAGGCTTGAAGGAGAGCTCGCGCAGGAGAAAGTTCTCGGTGCAAGGAATGAGCGCAAGACCTTGAGCGAGAAAGGAACTTGCAGAAGACAAGGAAGAGCTCGCAGGAAACCATAGCAGGAGCACACTCGCACAGAAGTTCGCATGCAAGAGGAGGAGCACGCTGGAAGAGAACTCACGCACGGAAAACGGATGCGCAAGAGGGGAGTTTCGGCGCTAGGGTTCGACAATGAGGGATTTTCGCGAAGTTATTAGGTTGGTGGATCGGTCCACCAACCGTAATTTAATGTGATTGAACGGATTACCGTTCGATCTGGTAGCGCCCAGATCGATCAGGCTCCGGCCTGATCGGACTGGCCTGGTCCTGATCGGTCTGGGTGACCGATCAGGCAGGCTCCTGATCGATCGGCTGATCGATCAGGAAGCGATCAGAAGGTTTGGAGGTTTATCCCGTGAGCCCCCTGATCGGTCTGTGGATCGATCAAAACAGGATGCCAGATCGGTCCGGGGACCGATCCAGACCAACACAGTGAGTTTTGATAATTTTTCGGACAGTAGCTGGATCGGTTCGTTGGACCGATCAGACATACTCCTAATCGGTCCGGTGACCAATCAGGCTTCCTGAAATTCCTGATACGATCTGAAACTTGCAGTTTCAGACTTCCAAGTGATTTTTGACAAGATCTGATGAAGGTTATCGATATTGGAAGTTGTCTCTTGACTAAAATTGATCCCTGAACAAGGATCAAAGGTCCTTATGGGTTTAACAATCACTTTGCTCCACCCAAGTGGAGTCAAACTCAATCAACAAACATTCAAGCAAATTTAAACATGTTTGTATCAAATTCAAGTTTCCAATCAAGTTTCCTTAATTAGAATGTCCAAGTATGATCATGGAGCCAAATACACATATGATATGCATTGGTTTTCCCCATACTTGGTCACCGAAGTGATTTTTATCTCGTCAACCAAATTTCTCAAGGGATGCAATGACATTTCGAGAAATTTAGTTGATCCTAACATCTCACCCCATATCGAGCAAACAAAAATATTTTGGTAAACCTTATAGTTTGTGTGAGATGTCCCCAAGTTACCCAATTGTGTCCCAACAATTCGAAATGATCATCAAGGGTTTTGAATGCATTTTGATGTTTATGAAGCGCGACACATTCCCAACTCCCTTCTTAAGAAGCTAAACTCATTTTCGAGGAGTGGTTTAGTGAAAAAGTCTGCTAGATTTGATTTGGACTCTACATATGAGAGTACAACATCTCCTCTAGCAACATGATCCCTAATGAAGTGGTGACGCACTTCAATATGCTTAGTCATAGAATGATGGACCGGATTCTTGGTTAGGTTAATCGTGCTAATGTTGTCACACAACACTTGCACACCCTTGTAGTTTAATCCATGGTCCTCTAGAGTATAAATCATCCACAACAATTGCGATACGCTCTCTCCCATAGCAATATATTCTGCCTCGGTCGTGGAGAGAGCAACACAATATTGCTTCCGACTTGACCAACTAACTAAAGATGATCTTAAAAATTGGCAACCCCCACTAGTGCTTTTCCGATCCAACATACATCCAGCGTAGTCGGTATAGCCAATTAGGTCAAATGATTTGGTACGGGGGTACCATAGATCAACACCAATTGTGCCCTTGAGGTATCTCAAAATTCTCTTGACAGCAATCAAGTGAGATTCCTTGGCACAAACTTGATATCTAGCGCACATACCCACAGCAAATAGTATGTCAGGTCGACTAGCTATGAGGTATAGCAGACTACCTATCATGTGTCGATATTGAGTCAAATCAACAGGTTTACCACTCTCATCATTGTCTAATCTTGTGTTTGTAGCCATGGGAGTGGTTACCTCTTTTGAATCACTCATGTTGAATTTTCGAAGCATCTCTTGAGTATATTTTGATTGATGCACATGGATCCCATCTCGGGTTTGTTTGATTTCAAGTCCAAGGAAGAAAGTCAACTCTCCCACTAGACTCATTTCAAATTCACTCTCCATGTGTCCAATGAACTCATTTAAATAGCCCTTGTTGTTTGAGACACAAATAATATCATCGAAATAAACTTGGGCTACAAATATATTGTCACCATCTCTATGTAGAAACAATGTAGGGTCTATTTGACGTCTTACAAAGCCTTTTTCAATTAAAAATGTTGACAACCGCTCGTACCAAGCTCAGGGTGCTTGTTTAAGGCCATAGAGTGCCTTTTTGAGCTTGAATACGTGGTTTGGAAATTTGGTACTCTCAAACCCCAGAGGTTATTCGACATAAACCTCTTCTCTAATCAAACCATTTAGAAAGGCCGATTTGACGTCCATTTGATATAACTTGAAACCACGATGTGCTGCAAATGCAAGCATCAATCGGATGGACTCTAATCGTGCCACGGGAGCACAAGTCTCATCATAATCAAGGCCTTCAACTTGACTGTAGCCCTTGGCTACTAAGCGTGCCTTGTTTCTAATGATTTCTCCCTTGTGGTTCAATTTATTTTTGAAGACCCATTTGGTTTCAATAATGGTCGTCTTCTTGGGTCTAGGGACTAGGTCCCAAACTTGACTTCTTTCGAATTGACCTAGTTCATCTTACATCGCAATGATCTAATCGAGATCATTTAATGCTTCATCAATTTTTCTAGGTTCAATTTCAGAAATTAAAGCAACTTCATTAGCCTCATTCCGGAAGAATGATCTAGTTCTAACCCCATGGTGGATGTCTCCAACAATCTGGTCTTGGGGATGACTAGAGGCTAACCTAGTTTACCTTGGGGTTGGTGGTGCTTCATGAATGGTTTCACTAGACATTAGCTCAGCCTCAAGATCCGGCTGATCTATGTGTTGTCTAAGCTCACCGTCATCGGACTCATCACCATCAACAACAATTGGAATTTCATTCAAACTTAGTCTCCTACGTTCGAGTTGAACTCCTTCTACATTTTCTGATTGGTCATTTGCTTTTGGGATTTCTTCAAAAACCACATCAGAAGACTCTTCAACCAATCTAGATTTCTTATTGTAGACTCGGTAGGCTTTGCTAACTAAGGAGTACTCGACCAGTATCCCTTCATCAGCCTTTGCCGTGAACTTTCCAAGGTGGTCCTTGGTGTTTAGGATAAACACCTTACAACCAAACACCCTAAGATGTTTAAGCGTAGGTGGTTTTCCAAACCAAAGTTCATGGGGAGTCTTTCCTAAGAACCTATGGATGAGGACTTGGTTTTGCACGTAGCAAACTGTGTTTACAGCTTCGGCCCACAAGTAGCTCGGTAGTGAGTACTCGTTAAGCATGCTTCGCGCAGCCTCTTGTAAGACCCGGTTCTTCCTCTCTACAACACCATTTTGTTGTGGTGTTCTAGGTGTGGAGAACTCATGTCTATACCCTCTATCTTGACAAAACTCTAGAAATTGTTTGTTTTGAAATTCGCCTCCATGATCACTTCTTATTGTCTTAATAGTTGATGATTTTTCATTTTCAACTCTTCTACAAAAAGAAATGAAAACATCTAAGGTTTGATCCTTATATTTTAGAAAATATGTCCATGTATATCTAGTAAAATCATCAATGATAACAAAACAATATCTATTACCATTCAATGATATAATAGTGCTACAATCAAACAAGTCCATATGAAGTAAATCTAAAGAGGTAGATGTACTTACAACGCTTTTACCTTTATATGCAGATTTTGTTTGCTTACCTATTTGGCATGCATCACAAAGTTTGTCCTTTTCATACTTGATGCTTGGTAAGCCACAGACCAATCCCTTGTTGGCCAACTTCCAGATATTCTTCATGTTCACGTGTGCTAGTCTCCGGTGCCAAAGGGTGGATTCATCTTCTATTGACATGAGACACTTAGCAAAAGCATTAGTAGCACTTTTAAAGGAAACTTGGTAAATGTTATCTACTCTTGTTCCTACTAGTACCGTGTCAACATTGTCATGGTATCTAACTAGACATTGACTTGATTTGAAATCAATTATGTAACCCGCATCACATAATTGACTGACACTTAAGAGATTAAATATCATCCCCTTGACTAGAAGGACATTCTTAATCCTAAGACATTCGGATATTTGAATGTCTCCTATTCCTATGACCTTAAGACTACCATTGTTACCAAATGAAACATTACCTCTACTTTTTCTTTGAAGTGTGGTAAACAATGATCTATCCCCGGTCATGTGTTTGGAGCATCCACTATCAACGAACCAAGTTGATAGATGCTCGCCCTCAATCATAACCTACACAATTCGAAAAATAGAAGTTTTAGGTACCCAAACCTTGGGACCTAAAGCACCTACTAAACAAGACTTAGGCACCCATGCCTTGACAACTTTTCTTTGGACTCTAGGTGTCTTAGATTGTCTCATATCAGTCCTAGACATCAAAGACACGAATGATGGTTCTTTGGGTCGGTAACCATGTAACGCCCGAAAATTCTCAAAACTAATTTTAGAAATATCTTAGAATTTATTCCGAATTTATGGATATTTTTATAGAATTTTTCCATAAACGAAAGTGACAAAAAGGGAAAAACGTTTAAGTGGGATTTGATCCCTAAACCTAAGGTGTGAGAGAGGAATGGACTTACCAAGAGAGCGTTTTGGTTTTTGTTGAAATAGATTAAGGGAAACAATAGATAAGGTAGAATTAGTTAAATTCACCCCCCATAAGTATAAAAGAGGGAGTTACGAGTTTTAGGTTAATTTTCTCCCAACCCAGTGACGCCGACGCCCTCCCTCACGCACGCGACCTCTCCTCTCGCTCTCTCTCCCGCGCGCACGAACCAAGGGAAGATCCAAAGGATTTAAGAAGGAGGCTACGTTAGGGAATCTCTCCGAGGAAGAATTCTCCGTTAGAAGCTCTCCGAAACTCTAAGGATCGTTCCTTTTCCCAAAAACCTACGCTTTAGAGTCGTAAGAACAAGCGCAGGAAGTAAGTACCCCTCACCTGCAGTATAAGTAGTTTCGGTCGATTTTTCGTATGCTTTATCTCCTTATATGTGTGTTCTACGATTAGAAATCGTAAATTATGAACAAGCATGCACGTTAGGTGTTTGTTAAAATGTTCAGTTCAGTTAATGCTATAGAAAGCATTAAAGAATAGAAATTCTTGCTCCAGTTTATGATTGGGACCAAGGTCCAGGGATAAACTCCAAGTTGCCTCTAGGTTTAGATAACCTAGTAAAAGCAAGAATTAGAAAAGGAAAAAAAAGTATAAAGGACTATTTTAGTTTCAGTGGCATTGTACCGGACTCTGGTCCAGGGATAGGCTCCAAGTTGCCTCTAGGTTTAGATAACCTAGTATGGGATGGGCTCCTAGTTGCCCCTAGGTTTAGATAACCTAGTAGAACCCTAATGGATTCGGGATTTGCTACCCCGGGTTCATTAGGGATGCGCGCACAGTTGGTACATTGCCGGGCCCACAGCAGTTGATTATTACTTTCACCTACTATATGTATTTAGTTTTCAGAAATTCGTATTAGCATGTGGTGAAGTTAATAATTAGTTTTATGTTAGTTAGTTTCAGTTCCAGTTCAGATATGTATGCCATGCTATAGCTTATTTTTCAGTTTTAGTTCAGTATGTGTCATGTCTCAGTTATATGCCATGACATTCTATGATATGTATTTTAGCATGAGCCTAGCATGATTACTTATGGATATGAGCATGTATGTGCATAGCATGTTTTACAAAAGCATAATTCAAGTTTTCATAGTTTTGTGAGGCTAGATGGTACTTACTAAGCTTTATGCTTATTAGTTTGCATTTCCTAATACTGCAGATATAGGTAAAGGAAAGCACTAGTAGCGGAGGCGGCGGGCTTGATGCAAAGTGTGTGTGATGGTGGAGTTAGAATAAAAGTCTTCGGAACTTGCAAAGCATAGAAATAGTCTTTATTATGCTTCTTTAGTTATTCCGCAATATATTATGTGAACCATGTATGAACTTAATTAGACTTGTATTCGTGGTGCCTAGTATGCTTCGTTAGTTTTCTTGTTTATGCTTCTTTAATTATTTCACGATATATTATGAGAACCATGTATTAACCGGTTTAGACTCGTTATTTGTGGTGCCTAGTATATTAAAGTAGTTTATTTACCTGTGTTAATACTTGCTTAGCGAATGTTGAATGATATGAGTTACTACTTGTAATATGGTAATTCAAATCCATGCTTAAGCTTTAGAGATAAGAACTTGATACTTTTGATCTACATGCTAAATACTTAGGATATGCTTGTTTTAAGATATATGCACCATATAGAATGACATGTAGTAGCTAAGAATGCCCTTAGATATGAATAATGAATGGTTTCAATAAGAAGTTGATGCAAACTTGACACGTTTATGTTTATGCTTTTACATATCGTTGTTGAAATTCCTAAGTTACTCAGTCAGAAATCAGTTAGATATATATATTTACGTAGCGATCCGCCTTAAAGCTTAGTGTACTAGAAGGTGGGTCGTTACAAACCAATACCGGCCCTATTGTAGACGGCCCTTTGGGCATTCAAGATCATGTCTAAAGTCTTTGAGCTTGTTGAGAACTTCTCAAGAACACTCTTGAGTCTCTCAACTTCACTCTTCAATGATTTGTTTTCATCTTCTAACAATTCAACATGCAAATCATCAACATCCTCATCCC